>JAECUM010027930.1:0-16529 GCA_016617855.1 Megalonaias nervosa | reverse complement strand
TCTCTCTCTATATATATATATATATATATATATATATATATATATATATATATATATATATATATATCGATTTGCCTTACAATTTCACTGTTTCTATGCATGTATATGTTATACATTTATGAAATATTGTCGGTAGAACAATGCGTATTTTAGGTAGAATTTATCCCTTTTGTGATCAGTGTAAATGTTAAAAATATGAACAACTATGCTGAAAATCTAACAATTACATTTTGTCCATTTTCGTACAAATGTCACCACCTGGCGCTCCCCATCCCCATCATCCCACTTCCCCCTCTTATCCTCATCCTGTTTATTTGATATTCGTTCGCCTGTTGGAAATGCGTGCCACGGTCTTGTATTGTAACATTAAGGAAGCATTTTGCTGCTGATAATACATTATCTAAGTTAGATCAACTAACTCGGTATATATATGATTTGAGAAAGTATTGGCATTTACTTTTGAAACGATCTTAATAAATTCTTACTTTGTGATCAATTATGTCGAAAATGTTTGGCCAAAGTTATAAAAAAAAAAATTGAATGGTCACTTGTTTGCCAGACTTAAGGGGGGGGGGGGTGGAGGGGGAAAGGTGATGTTGTCCAATTAAATTGCATAATGTCGTGTTTAAACTTAAGTCGGAATTTTATATTTATCTATCTTATGTAATCTATCGACGCGCTGGTTGTTCACTCCATATTATAATCTTTAGGGACGCAAGCATTTCACTCCCAATCATAGTCTATAAGGATACTAGTGATTCAGTCCCAATCATAATCTTTAAGGATACTAGTGATTCAGTCCCAATCATAATCTTTAAGGATACTAGTGGTTCAGTCCCAATCATAGTCTAAAAGGATATTAGTGGTTCAGTCCCAATCATAATTTATAGGGACGCAAGTAGTTCAGTACCAATCTTAATCTATAAGGATACTAGTGGTTCAGTCCCAGTCATAATCTTTAAGGATACTAGTGGTTCAGCCCCAATCATAATTTATAGGGACGCAAGTAGTTCAGTACCAATCATAATCGATAAGGATACCAATGGTTCAGTCCCAGTCATAATCTTTAAGGATACTAGTGATTCAGTCCCAGTCATCATTTATAGGGACACACGTAGTTCACTCCATGATATAATCCGTAGACACACTAGATGTTCACTTTCAACAATAATCTTTTTCGGACACAAGTAATTCAGTCCCAATCATAATATATAGGGTCACTAGTACCTCAGTCCCAATCATAATCTTTAGTGGTGCTAGTCATTCAGGTCCAAACATAATATAACGGGATACTAGTAGTTCACTCCCAGTCTTAATCTGTAGGCACACTAGTAGTTCCTCTCCAGCATAATCTAGAGACAAAGCAGGAGTTCACCCCCGGTCATAATCTACAGGGAAAGTCTTAGTTCACTCAAATGTAAATCTATAGGGACACTTGTTCGCTCCCAGTCATAGTCTGTAGGGACCGTCGTAGTTAATTTCCAGTCATAATCTATAAGGACAAATGTTGTTCACACCCAGTCATAATCTATAGACACCCTAGTAGTTGAACTCCCAGTCCTGATCTGTATAAATATTATTAGTTCATTCCCAATTATAATCAATAGACGCACTATTATTTCACTCCGAATCGTAATCTCTAGGGACACTAGTAGTTCACTCCCAGTCATAATGTATAAACACGTTAGTAGTTCACTCTCAATTATAACCGATAGGGACACTAGTAGTTCACTCCGAATCATAATCTATAGACACACTAGTAGTACAGTTCCAAGCATAATCTATGGACGCGCTAGTAGCTCACTCTCAAAAATAATCTATAGACACACTAGTTGTTCACGCCTAATTATAATCTATAGACACACTAGTGGTTCACTCCCAATTATAATCTATAGACACACTAATGGTTCAGTTCAAATCATAATCTATAGGCACACTGGTGGTTCAGTTCAAATCATAATCTATAGGCACACTTGTGGTTCAGTTCAAATCATAATCTGTAGGCACACTATTAGTTCAACACCAATCATAATCTATAGGCACAATAGTTGTTCACTCCCAATTATAATCTATAGGCACACTGGTGGTTCATTTCCAGTAATAATCTATAGGCACCCTGTTGGTTCAGTTCAAATCATAATCTGTAGGCACACTGTTGGTTCAGTTCAAATCATAATCTATAGGCACACTATTGGTTCAGTTCAAATCATAATCTATAGGCACAATAGTTGTTCACTCCCAATTATAATCTATAGGCACACTGGTGGTTCATTTCCAGTAATAATCTATAGGCACCCTGTTGGTTCAGTTCAAATCATAATCTACTGGCACACTTGTAGTTTACTCCCGAAAACAAATTGCTAAGGAGCTTGACACTTAATGACACTTGGTTTTGAGTGGAAAAAGAGCTCCAGTAGGAAATGATCAATTATTTTAAGAGTGCAACCTCGACAAGACCTGGTGGATAGAGTTCTGTACTGTAATTCCCTTTCTTTCTTTTAAATGGGCTACCATGTCTATACATGTATGTATATTTTTACGTATATATTTACGTAAATGCCAATATATATATGCATGTGTGCATTTGTGTTAATAAGACAATAATAACATTATTTTCCGAGGTCAGAATCAACCAATGTTACATGTAGTAATTAAATAATACGACATTAAAACCGTAAATGCAGCAAATATGAGCAACTAAAACTCTTTCTTACTACAGTGTCTGACAAACACATGTAAAATAAAATATACCACATTTGAGTAAAACAAACATGATATATATATATATATATATATATATATATATATATATATATATATATATATATATATATATATATATATATATATATATATTAAAGTTTGGGAGATGTGAAAATAGTGGAATATGCAAACTAGGTGTTTCAATGTGTTTGAACTATTGTATAAACATACATACACGATTTTTTAAAGCTTGTTCTTCAAACAAGAGAATTGTCTTTTGTTTGATATCATTGGGAATGGTATTCCACAACACTGCTGCGGAATATTTGAAAGAAGTTTTGCACAGAGTCGTGTAGAATTTAGGCAAATGAAGACTGGAATGTTATGTATGTAGGAGTTAACGGCACGTCAGCAGCACATCACCGGCTACATTGTGCTGATGAATGCCAAATAATAAAAAATGTATATATACAGACTTATAAACAAAAAACAAAACAAAACAAATCTAGAAACATACAGCCTTTTAAATAAACGTAATTATGAATTGCTAGAAGATATAAGTTAAAGCCAATGGTGTTTAAACACCTGTAAAAGGTATAAGAAATACAAGATAAAGGTAAAAGTTTAAATTCTTGAAACATATGGTCAACATTTATTGTATAATCCACATACCCTCAAAAAGTCAAAGATTTTCTCAAGTGGTACATTATCACAAAGTTTTTTCATCGAATTCACATAAACACATTATCTCGTTAACAAGATGAAAGTCGATGCACTCAAGAGGACTGTGTTCCACTGTAAGTGAAACTGTCGTGGTACGCACTCTCGTTGAGGTCTAACCTTCAGGAGGCTTACGTAAATCAGGTATTTCTGTCTATATACGATCGGACAATACCGCCTCAGCTCTGCGATTTCTTCTGCAGTTGGGATGACAATCTCCAAGGATGGGTTTTGATGTGTAGAAGTTTTTGAAGTTTTTTCATTCCACATATTTTGCTACGTATGAAATACACTCTGATTTATATAATATTTGAAATCAGTATATGGAACCGTCCATTTGGAAACGGGAGATTACAGGGCAACTTTTTTACTGCTAAATTTGGCTCTGTTATAACCCCGAAAACCAGTGTGACCAGGCAACCAACAGTACAGAATACTTTTACCAGACCGTGTCATATATCTGTAAATTTTGGGACATTAATGGGTTCTTAAATTTCACGTTTTGCGAGGTTTTCAGTGTTGGAACGAAATCTGAAAAGTAGAACAAGATTTGTTTTAAGGTGGCTTCAGTTTAGTTCAAAGATCTGGGTTTGGCAGCAATTTCAGTGGTAATAATTGGAGGCTTTTTCTGGTAATTGGATCAAGATGATTCCACGGGGTGTTGCTATCATTGCAGTTCCAAACCATGTCTCCGTCTTTCGAACCGACTATACACATGGACGTATAGCAAAAAAAAAGAGGGGGGGGGGGAGATTAGTTGAGGACGTTTTGAATGTGCAACAATAAAATATTATTATTTTGGGCCGTTTTGATAGTCCGGGTGGTGGTTTGGGAATACAGAATTTTGCAATGGTTGCAAGACTGGTTTCTGCGGCTTCAAGGTGGGAACGAATTTGTATGCGAAAAGGCGGATTTTGTTTTCTAAATATACGAGTTTGGTATTTGGACCTTTAGATACTTTTTATGTATGGGATTAGATAGACTAAAAATGTTTCATTCGTCTGAGGTAAAGTGCTTCTACATTTCTCTCAACATATTTTGTGAAGAAGTTCTACATTATCCGAGACAAAATCTGAGACCCTTATTTGTACATTCGACCAAGGATATGTATGTATGTATGTATGTATGTATGTATGTATGTATGTATGCACGCACTCACGTACGTACATACATACGTACGTATATATCTATGTATGAATAAATGGTGGACATGATCGTATACAGAATTTGGTGTCGTCTCCAGACTCCATTGTTATTAAAACATTTTCGTCTTCAAGCTCATGTAGTTTAAAATTCTAACGAGTCTGGGTATGAAAATAATTCATTACATGAAGATTAAAATGCTAATCCGTCTGAGTATGAAAAAAGGTTATTACATGCAGTTTAAAACGCTAATGCGTCTGTCTATGAAAAAAGTTTATTTCATGCAGTTTAAAACGCTAATGAGTCTGAGTATGAAAACAATTTATTACATTCAGCAAGGGACGACAAAATCGTGTATCTATGTAGCCATGAAAATTTAAATTCGTTGTTGGACTAGTAAACTTTACATGAACTAGCGCAATTTCTCGATGGAATAGATGAACAATAAAATATATTTTTAGACAACATTTCAGAAAACCTCTATGCCGAGTAAGTATGAAAATGTATCAATAATCGCCCTCTGATTCGGTGTGTTCTAGAATTTGTTAGTCCATATACAGTGCTGGTTGGGCCATAATCCACTCATTCAAGGATTCAGAACTGGGTTTCATTGTTTCGTATAGAGAAAAAAAAGAAATAATTTTTTCTTCAATCTGATTTGAAGTTAGCTTGTCTTTGGCTTTCTTACAATTGAAATAATAGTGATAATAGTGAGACGATTGTTGCAAAGTGTCTTTTCAATGGATAATGAACGGAAACTCATTGCATGGAGTTTTCACCTGAAAACTTCTTATTTTATCTAGTTCGTGCTAATTAAAAACCGCCGATCTGATATCTAATATAACCGCAGTATTATCTTCGCTGGAAAGTCATATCAACATTGGGTTTTCACCAGAAGACTTATGATATCCAATTGGTACTAAATGAAAATGTCGCCGATCTGACATCTGTCGCACGTTAAGATCTGATATCGACCGCTTAAGGATCATGTTCTGCTGATCAATTTTATTACCATAATCGCTAATTTTATCAGCCAATCAGATGAAGTCGGAGACAGAGCAGTGTGGCTGCAGAGTATCAATGTGTGCCGAAAAATTTGATTCACTTTCAAATCTCTGAAAGCTGCATCTCTATTGGCTAATTCAAAGATCACAAGAAAAGGACCCATAAGCGGTCGCTGTTAGATCTTCACGTAGGACTGTCGAGATCTGATTTTAATAAGATTGGGCCTCCATGGAAACCATCATGAAAATCTTGTTATTGCTTGTGGTCCGAAATAGAAAGTCGTTTCAACATGGGGTTTCACCAGAAGGCTAGTTATGCAAAACAATGGTGCCGATCTGACAAAAATATAACTGCCACAATGAAATATTCAGAATGTTTTCACTATTTCTACTAAATGGATTGTCATATCAGGAATGGTGTTTTCAACAAAAGTCTTCAAACACTTTTGTTTTCTTACGACTCTTTGGTCTTTAAGTAATAGAAAAAGCAAAACCAAACAGTTTTGTAAAAATAACAAATAATTTAATTCTCTAAGTTATAAAATGAAAATTTCAGAGGAACTTACAATGCTGTTTTTTAAATCTCAGATAATCCCAAAAGTTATATTACAAATACGAAGATACAGTGTTTCGAATGAATTCAAATATTGTTCCGAATGAATTCTAATCTTGAATGTGATGAATTGCCAATGATCTTGAATGTGCCAGTGATTCACAATAAACCCCAAATAGTGTTTCAATCAAAAGAGTCATAAGAGCACTTTCCAATTCCAATAAATAATTTAAATAAATTATTCCTCTCAAATTAAATGTAAACACAACAGTAAATACCCCTGCGGACTAATATTAAAATAGGAAAAAATGAATACTTATTCACTTCTTCCACCTTATATACATCCCCAAGACTCTATGTCGCAATACATTCCTACTTGATCTATGTCGCAATACATCCCCAATTGACATATGCCGCAAGTAGTGTAGTGGGGTACTATAGCCCATATCACGCCAAAGAAGGAAAATCAGCCTCGGGTACTATGGACCGCCGATTTATAGACTCAAAAAATCAGCCTGGGGTATTATAGCCCACAATGGGAATTTTGTATTAGCACACGTTGGGTCTGTATAGCGCCAAGAGGAATGGAACAGGTAGGGTGACGTCATGGTACTGGTCATTGGCAACAATGTAGCAAGGTAGTACTGTGACGTCAGGCCACCTGTGTCATTGCTATAGACAAGCACGAATCAGGCGAGTTCGTGTTTTAGTAGAGTAAGGGTTTTAAATTTTTTGTTTAGGCAAGAAAGAATTAATATCTTTTCGAGGCATATGAAGTGGCCCTGAAAAGGGCCTTTGTCTTCTTCTATTGTCTCCACTTCTTCCACCATGTTCTCACTTTTTCAATAATTCCTCTCTTCTTCTTCTTTTCTTCGTCTGGAATCCAGTCAGGATGTCCCAGAGCTCTAAACTTTTCCTGTACCTTCATCCAGTTCCTGTTTAGTTTCTCAAACTCTTCTTTTCTCTTGATGTTTTCTTTGTCCTTTCTTTCTTTTGTCCAGGTCTCTTTTATTTTCCTCACTTCTTCTTTCATTACATTTATCATGATGTCTTCGCCTTTCTTTAAATTGTCTAAGCCTTTTTTGACAAAAGGCCACTCAGTTAAATGGAATATGTCTTCAAAAAAACATCTCACTTTGATAACAATATCAAGAACCTGCTTCAAGGTTCCCACTCTTACATATTTAGGATGGATGAAGCCTCTCAACTTCTCCATTTCCTCGTCTATCATCCATTGTAATTCATAATTAGCTGCTTTCAGACTGTTCACCAAGTCTAGGCTACCTGGGAACCTCCATTCCTTTTCAAGCCTGTCCTGCACGTAGGCTCCATCCATCATCCAGTACCAACTGTCTTTCAATTTGTTGAACAAGTCCATGTTGCCAGTCATCTCTATGTTCTGAGTAGAATGGCGCAAATGTGTGTCCATGGATTAAAGTCGCCTATGCACTGAATGCTTCGCAACTGATTATAGCCCCGGGCTGGGCCCTTGGCCCCAGGCTGGGCTCAGTAGTTATGGCGCAAATGACGAGCGCTCTGCTTTATATCCGTGGAGCACGGACGTGAACGAAAATATCCCTTACACTCACTTCACATACAATATACTATCCACACCAACGAAGGAAGAGAAGAAAAACACACACCCATATACTATCCACACCAACGAAGGAGAACGCATAAAACACACAAATATACTATCCTCACTAACGAACGAGCAAGCATAAAACACACAAATTTACTATCCTCACTAACGAACGAGCAAGCATAAAACACACCTATCTACTATCCACACCAACGAAGGAAGAGAAGAAAAAACACACACCCATACACTATCCACACCAACGAAGGAGAACGCATAAAACACACAAATATACTATCCTCACTAACGAACGAGCAAGCATAAAACACACAAATTTACTATCCTCACTAAGTAACGAGCAAGCATAAAACAAACACCTATTTACTATCCCCACCAACGAACGCACATGATAACACACACACACACACACACACACACACACACACACACACACACACACATCAGTAAAGGAGTGAGTGCTTATAGTCACACTACTCTACATTCACACGAATTGGCAAATTGAATAGTCTGTCTTTTCTAAAGATCTGGCTAGCCCTGAGAAGGGCTGTTTTTTAAGAACTCCAAATACACCTAGCTAATGGTGACACCTTCCTGGCCTGGCATCACACACGCAACGTCTGCTCCAGTCATTCTCCCAATTAATACGTGTGGTTGGGAGCGCAGAGGGAGCTTGAGTGGCCTCATCATTCCAGTTTTCAGTCTCTGGGATAGTGAAGACTTGTTCTCTCTGTCCTCTCCTATGCCAGACCAGGGGATGGTGAGGTCTCTGCTTGCCGCTGTCTCTCCAACTCCTGCTCCCAATTTTCAATTTGAGGGACAGCGTCTCGCGCTCGTTGTAGTGCTGGTAGTGGCTGTGCCTGCGGCTGTGTTGTGGCTGTGGTTGAGGTGGTCGTACTGTCTGTGGAAGTGTCCTCATTTCTGGCTTCACCTCACACTGAGATCTCATGAAGAGGTGAGGCAGGATCTTTTCCTTCTCCTTTTCTTTCTTTTTCTTCACCTCCTCTTCTATCCTGTCTTTCTCCTCTATGGCCTCCCTAGCCAGTTCGTCTAAAAGACGCCTGGCATACTCCAGGTGCATTTGGAGTTCCAACAGTTTTTGTAGTCTGCTACTCATTTTTAAGTTGACGAGTCAACGATGGTAGCTAGACTGACGATTGTGCCGCTTTATATACTTGAAGCACGGACGTGAAGGTAAACATCCCCTAGCACCCAAATTTACCATCACATTAAACGTGCGGACCTAAAAGAAGCACTCAAGTCGACTTTTTTACTTTTTACTTACAAACACAGACAGGCACGATTGGACAAGACAGAGAAAACAAAGGGTGGATTTTTTAGTGACAAAAGAAATGAAGTGCTCATAGACGCACATCTATTTATTTGTTAAAAAGTTTAGAAGTTTTGGCAAATTGGATTAGTATGTCTTTTCGAGAGTATTGGGTAGCCCTGAAAAGGGCTGTTTTTTTTGTTAACGGGAGTAATGGCAATCTTTTTACTGTCTAAGATTGCGTCCCCGTCTGGCGGCAGGCTTTCCCATACGATACGGTCTGCTTCTGCGGAAAGAGAAAGAGAATTCTTTGGAGTCCACACGACAGTCCACATAACTTCTGTCTGGTTCTTGCTGCTGGTGCTGCGGCTGTTGTTGCTGCTGTTGTTCTTCTCTCTGCATCTTCTGAAGTCTGTACTTCTCAGTCCATTCTTCTTGTTCTTTCTTAATTTCCTCTCTAAAGACCTCTTCTCTTAGGTCTTGGGCTATGGATAACATCCTGACATTCTCTATCTCTTCAGGTTTAGGTATCAGGTTTAGCCTGACACGATGTAAACTGACGTAAGCTTCGTTCAGCTTGGCTAGTCTGGAAGGCATGTTCTTAGGTTGACGAGTCAACAGTGGATGGCCAGACTGGAGAACAACCCGCTTTATGTGGTTCAAACGCGGACGCAATAGAAAACATCCCTACCCGGTTTTAGTGTCGGAACGCTATGATTGCTCATGTCATGGTGAGGGATAGAGAGAAAGTCAAAGAGCATATATTCACAGTGTTTTTTTGAAAACAAATGACAGACACATTTTTTTCAAAACACAACATTTTTTATTCAACTGACAAGTAACAAGTCACAAGTAACAAGTAACAAGTAACATCAAACAAATTATTTTTGACAAGGTTGACAACGTTGTGAAATCATGTGAGATTTCCATTGATGGAAGTCATGAGGCCATGGATGTACACTATGTTTCCTAGCTAAAGACAACAGATAACTATAATGGTCACAAAACCATCGATCTACTTTCTCATCATTTCTAGAAGAGTGACGATCAAAATAAGTCACTAAAAGTTCTAAAGGATATCCAAGACTGCGTTGATGAAGAAAATACACACAATATTGTCCACACACCATGGAATCTGTGCCTTGTAATTTCACATTATTGTATCGTGTCGTCTGTGCATTTCTTCTCATAAAGTCAATGATATCGTCTTCCAAAGGGGGTAATCCATACGAATCAAAATATTCCACACAATTCTCTTGAAGGAAGTAGACGGCAACCCAGTGAGTTCCTGGAAGATGACTTTTGTCCGTACTGATGGTCTTGAGGTTTGCGATGAGGTAGTTCATCTTTAGCTCACACGACAGGATTCCAAGAAGCAGTATACGAACTATTGTTCAAAAGGTAATAAAGTTCCCAGGTATCCATTTTTTGTTGTGTTGTTTTTTTTCTTCACAAGTAATGATAAGTCATCAATTCAATTCTGACTTTTTGTTTGAAACGATTTGTCAAGTAGCCGTTTCTTCGCCTTGTCTCCGCACTCTGGGCTAAGAGAGCTTCGATGCGATAGATCTCTAGAGTAGTCAATGGAGGGCAGGAATGATTACGCAAGTCTTTATACCACTCATGCAACACTGCTTCTTCTGAGATAAGACTCCAAGCTTCGTCCAGATACTCGTCCAATTTTTCTTCTTGACTCATTCCCAGACACTTATCGTGTTGAATTTGACTGGGATGATCGTTTTGACATCCATAACAATCTCTCTTACTCAATTCCGTAATAGTATCCGCCAGGTGTTTAGCAAAACAGGACACTAAATGTTGTTCTTGTTCTGGCCATCTGGACTTGACTACTACCTCATCCTCTTTGTCTTGGTCTTGGGGTTCTGTTTTCACGCTATCCTCCCATTCCATGTCCAAAGATTCTCCATTGTTTAAAGAGGGATAGGAATCTTCCATTGTGTCTACTAGTCTAGAATGACTTCTCTCAAACTGTTGATTTCTATGGTATTATCGAATTCAGCATACAGGATGACGTTGACAGTCTCGGTGAGAGCTTCTGCAAACTGAAGTTCCACACGCAGTTAACCGGATTTTATAGGGTGGAAATGTCCCTTGTCGCTGCCTTGGTCTGGAGTGAAATCAAAGGCCCACAAAGTGTAACCTCCTACATAATCTTCGTACGAAATACCGTGACTGGTGTTGGTTCCTAGTTTCACCGTAGCTTCCTACAGGGACAAGTACGATCTCAAGTAATTTTTCTGGGCAAAGTTAGGTTCGAAGGGTCTGGTACACAAAGTCTTGCTATCGCGTCTGACTTCGATCTTGGACACACTGTAGTGCTTAAACTGGAAAGGATCTTGATCGTGGGCTCCGTTGAGGGCTGCATTACTGACGATGCCAACGATTAAACCTTTGGGTAACTGTCCTTGGAACAGATGATCTTGGATCTTGGATCGGAGTCAGCAGCAATGGTGAATGTTTTCACTTCTACACGTCGTATCGGATACTTAGCGGTCGATCTGCTCAATGTTTGACTGATGTCGTTTCCCGCTTTAGGTAACACTTCTACACGACGCACGTAAAGTCTGGCTTCTTGGATGATGGTTTTGTACTCGTTGGCTTGAGCCATCAATTGGAAAGCGACACTGCTGCGATTGAGACTCAGGCGAATATCCACTCCGTTCAGCAAATACTTGTCTTGCAACCACATGTCCAAATGCAGACGATCCATCAGTTCTAAACTACGACCTTGCAGGATTTTCCTTCGACGGTTGTTAAAACCCACATTGTGAGGATTGTCATCGGCTGTCAGGGCTGTGTCGTTAAACGTGTCTTCACCTGCGGTGTCAGGTTTCCATACCACGCAAGCATCCAGATGAGTGTTCTTGGCCTCTTTTCCGTACGTCAAGAGATTTTCTAGGTACGCTCGGTAAGGGTAAGTATCCATGCTACTGCTGACCAGTTTGTTATTCAAGTACAAATCCACTTCGCTGAACAAGGAATGGATGAAATTGTTGACGGGAGCTACTCTGGCATCGGCTCCCGGATTGGTGTTGTCGGTTTTGATCACTTTCAGTTTCAGGTACAAGTAACTGCTATTCAGATCGAGATAATCTTCCAGCTGTCCTTTGATTTCAAACTCGATGGGAGCTGAATCCGTCAAAGAGGAGACGGGATGAAATTCGACCCATTGGGATTCTTGCATCGTCATCATGGTGGGTGGCATGGCAAACAGATCCAGTTCCGACTTGGAACAAGCACAAGACTCTCGGTGCATCATTTTCTTTTTTTAATAATCAAAACGTCTAACTCTAGGACAGTTTTTCTTTTCTTAGTCTTTCTAGCTCTAGGGGTGTGAAGTCCTCTCAAGGGGTGTTTTCGTCGTCTTTTTCTGCCTTGTCCTTGCTGTGGCGTCAGGGAAGCAGGAATGCCTGACTCAGCATTGCCCAGGGCATTTATAGGAGTTTCTCGCCGACCCAAAAGGTCTTTGCCCGTTTGAAGCAAGACATTTTTGCCTGCTCTCAAGAAAGCTTCTTTGGGGTTTTGTTTGTCAATGATGACATTTTGGAGAAATTCTTTACCTTGCGTCAACGCGGCATCTTTTAAGGCGTGCAATCGCCGTGTCACCATCGGTTTCAAAACGGGAACCACTGTACGAAAGGCCGATTTGAGCATATCACCTTAACCATGTCCTCGCTGTCAAGCGACTCCTTGGTACACAGGATACATGACTGACAAAAAGTTAGAGTAATCGTTTTCGAAAATGGAGTTTCACTGTGACTTTCCCTTTGGTGAATGGAATATTTTGTCCCAGATCTCCTTTTATAGTAATGTTGACAGTGTCGAAATACGACTTACTGACGGGCAAATAGTGAGGATGTACAAATTCGCGGTGAACGTGATAGGTGTTACCACCTTCCTCGTCAGCAGCCGTGGCAGAATCCACTTTGAAAGGAATGACACGCAGTAACGGTACGGAGGTGTGTCCCACCACGTTGTACTCCACCACATCGGAGTATACAAACATCAAATTCAGTCCTTGGTTCATTTCTACAGGGAATCTAAAATATCTCCCAAAATCTGAGTTACTGATCACGGCTGGTATTTCGTTTGCAATCTTGATGAACTTGGGGTCTCCACCCAAAATGTCATACAATTCAGGACAAAATGTAATGGCCAATACTTTGTCCTCAGAATATTTGATGAGTAGGCGACGAGATATTTTGTGGTAATCGATCGTGACACTTTTTCTGGTTTTCTCCAAGACTTTACCAAACATGAAATTGAACCTGTCAGCCATGGTGTTCACCAAATGTTGACCACTAAAATAATAACCCACAGGAATTTTCAAGAGATAAGTGGTTCGTTTAGTTTTGGGGTCTTGTGATTTCATAAAGTCAGCTACACTAGCGCGTTCATCCATGGCTTGTTGCACTTGTTCATCATAAACTTCTACCGTCAAAGTAGGGTGAATCATTTCCACCAAAGCCACTTCCCAATGGGCTTCGTGATCCAATTGGATGGCTTGAGGTAATCTGGCCGAGAAACAGCACAAAGTGTTATTGGGAAACACCTCCATGGAACTGTCACTGGGTAACGTTAAGTAAAATTGGTTGTTCATAATTCCACAGTTCTAGTGTCCCAGGAGTCACTGGAAGTCAGAGGAGTGTCTAAAAGAGGATTGTTGTGACTGGATTGGTGACTAACGTTGGAAGATATTTCTGAGACGGATTGGGAAGAAGGTAACCAATGCAACTGCTAAGTAAAATAGTCCACAATTGTTTGTCTCCTTGTTGCAAACTCAAATTGGCAATGGCAGCACCGATGACACAATACACCACAAAGAATTGGCAGAAAAAGACGATTTGCGTTTTAGGCACACGTTCTCCACACCACACCCACAAGGATTGCTTTTGTAGATCTTGCAGAGAAGAACTGGGGGAAGGAGTGGTCACTGCAGTAGCTGAGGCTGTGTTGAAGGGCATGATGGTCATTTCTTTTTATAGTCGATTAGTTGGGAAGCGGCGATCCAAGAGTCAAAACTGGGAGGATATCCATTCCAACGTACTTTGACTTCTTTGACACGTTTCTTTCCTACTTTTTGGGTAGTTCTATCGATAATGCTTTCTATCTCGTACACGTCGTCTTCTTTTTTGGTCACACGTTGTAACTCGGGCAAGTAAAACGTTCCTTTAAACACTTCTCCGTTCATGTCTTCTAATTTATAGACGGGAGGATGACCGCAACGGACACGTTCGGTGACACGAAACAATTCGGTGGTCCAATTGGGTAAATAACCAAGTGCGTTTGGTTTTGCCAATGCGCATCCAATCTCCTGCTGCCAATACTCCACCTTTCTTGGGGGCAGTTACCGTCGAGGACGGCCCAAATAGACGCTCGAAGACGGTCACCTCGTTGTCGGGAGTCACTTCTTGGGGGGCACACCCTATGCTCCGATGGTAAGATTGATTGTACGATTGGACGAGGTGTGGCAAGACGTCGATGTACTTGAGAGTGTGTTGATGCATGAAATATTTCCACATGCGTTCTTTCAAGGTACGTTGAAAACGTTCCACGATGCTGGCTTTGGTTTCGGGATTCTCGGTGGTGAAAAAATGAATGTCACGTTTCTTCAATTCTTTTTGGAAAGCTTGGTTTAGAAATTCGGTGACTTTGTCAGTTTGCCATCGAAGAGGGTGACGCCCGCTTTGTTTCAGCACCAGTTGCAGGGCTCGCACTAACTCACTTCTCGATTTGGAAGTCAATGGTACGACCCAAGCAAATTTGGAAAAGACGTCGATGACACAAAACAAATATTTGTAACCACGATTGTAGGTGGCTAAATGAGAGACATCGGCTAAATCGGCTTGCTATTGGTGATCGATACCCTCTACTTGGGTGCGACTTCTGGAAAATTTTCGTCGAATGGGTTTGTGTAAGGTGTACGTGGCTTGTTCTTGTAACCAGCGTTGCACATGAGGTAAACGGATACTTTTCAGTCGAGTTTTGGCAGCCCGATACAATTTCTGAACTCCTCCGTAACCTGCAGGATGGGATGGATCGTAGTAAATGCTGGCTAACACCTTCTCCATGTTTTAATAAGTGATCCAATCTTCACTGATGCTGCTCTGAATGGGAGGAGGGAGTGGTTTAGAAACGGTTTTACGTGTCCGATGTGCCACGGGTGTAGAAGTGGAAGGTAATGGTGGTGGTGGTGGTGGTGGTGGTGGTGGTAATGGAATGGCTTTGGTCTTCTTTTCTTTTTTCACTTCTGGTTTCCCTTCTTTTTTTTTCACTTCTGTCGAAGTAGGAGTGGACATCGTCTTTTTAACCCAAGCTTTAAGTTCTTCTCGTTCCGGTGTAGGGGAAGGGGTCAACAAGGACACTGCAATCTTATTAGGGATGGGAGCTGCTGACGGTGTTTGAAAGACTTCTCTTGCCTCTTCTTCCTCAGGCAACCGTGGGGCTGCATCTGTCTTGACCACTGGGAGTGGTAGTGGTGGTGGTAGTGGTGGTGAACTTTTCGTCAAGACCTTAAAATCTTTCAGAGTGGGTTGAGCTGTTTCGTCTAAAGCTTTTTGGTGAAAGAGTTTTAGTCGTTGCAACAACTGACCGTACCGTTGCGATTTTTGCGTTTCTGACAAATCGCTGCGATCCATCAACGATTGCAATTCGTGTTGTAACTGGGACATCTCGGTCAAATGAGGATTGGGAGGTAAATGTGGGGTTCGTTGTTCTTGCCAACGATGGTATTCCATCCATCGCGCACCCAGGGACTAAAGATAGTTTTCGTCCTTCCATCAGATTTCAAGGATCACGTCTGAGATATTTTGATTTCAGAGGTCCCTTTTATCTTTTTGGTGTTTTATCTTGGAATTAGGGCGGGTATAATATGTCCCATGGCACTCAGTATAGGTTTCGCTACATTGGTAATAAGTCCTAACAGGGGTAAAAATACTCCGCGTTGCACCAACATCTTTTTCTTTTGACGAATGAGTATTTTCTTTTGGACCATTTGGCGAAGAACGTGTCGATGTTTGGCTAAGCAATTTTTCTGATGTTTAGTCAAAGTATTGTGCCGTTCAAGACGTTCAGGCAACATTCGCTCACCGTATCGATTACATCTTTGGAGGCAGTTTGAATGAGTTGTTTTCGCATGGGTCGAGGAGCTTTGGACAGGACAGACAACATGTCCCAATGTTTGACTAAACGAGGAGGCAGTCCTTTCCTTTTCTTTCCTTTGGGAATAGAAGAAGGATGTCTTTTTTTGAGTGACATCTATGTTTGTTGATTCCGGGACACACACCAAAAATACACTAACGTCGATGACTTGTCACACGGTCTTTTATCCTTTTTGGGGGGGACTATCGCTTCGTAATAAAGGTGGCGATGTGTTTTCCAAAATCGCCAAAGAATCCTCCTCTTTGGCGGCTCCTCTTTTTCTTTGGACGAGTGTGTCTTTTCTGGGGGTGAAGTCGATGTTTGGCTAAGCGTTTTTTCGCATGACGAGACTGTCTTTTTCTTTTTCCTTTCTGGAGA
>JAECUM010027927.1:0-23269 GCA_016617855.1 Megalonaias nervosa | reverse complement strand
TTTTTTTTTTTTTTTTTTTTTTTTTTTTTTTTTTTTTTTTTTTTTTTTTTGCATTTCTCTTTCAGAATTCTTCTACTGTATTTATAATACTTTACAATTGAGTGTTATCTCCGATGGTGATCTTACCATTTATTTTTGTAGCTTTAATTTCCAATACTACTAGATGTCAAATGAAAGCTCTCGAAAAATGTATCAGTAAAATATGTCTATGAACTGTATAATGTGTGCTGGATTTTATTTCATGAATGTAGTGTAAAAACTACTCCCATATCAACATATTTTGGTATTGTTGTGATTCCCTGCAGATGCCTCTTTTGTCTGAGTACGTTGAGACATATTCGGTGTATTTCATTTCCAGACAACCAGTAACTTTCCCTTTTGCAAAACTTTTTTCCTTCATAAACTGTGTATTTTCTGTTTTCTTTTATTTGAAGAGTCGTCTGAAAGCATTGTATATGTAATTTAACTTTGTCGCTTTCAGTTTTTCAGACCAAGAGTATTTCGAAGCAATATATGTCGCTGTCAAAATGCATTAACATTCATCGGGATGTATGGGGTGTCCAGGGAGGGGTAGCACCTCTAGTTGGGGGAAGCAGTTGTACTTCTTCGGGGGTAACTCGCCCACCTTTGGTCCCCACTTGGCACTCAGCTCACACCTGTGGCTCCAAGAAACTATGGCATGCGCAGCGGCCACATCCCAGAAAACAGCCTCGACTGGCCGGCTAAACCAGGCTGAGGGTAGCCGACGGGTCTTAAACCCTCGGTGAGTTAGGCTTTGTCTACCTAGCATGTGAAGACTGGATTCGGCAGCCTGCGCGGAGGAACCACCAGCTGGTCAACGGGCAGAAAGGCGATTCCCAGCAAAGCGCCGTGGAGCGCTAAGATCACGACGAGACACGTAGAACGTCCTAGTCATCCACTGCACTCAACTCCGTCTCTGGCCGTCTCGACTTTGTCCTGCTGCTGGACTCAGATGGTTTTGTGCGAGAGATTGAGGTTGATGAACTGCGCAACTCTTCCTCACTTAAAACAAAGTCACCGCGCAAGTCACTCTTGTCATCCACCCATCCCATTTCATCAAACATCAAAGTCCTGTGGCGACAGGCAAGCGACGAAGCGGCAGGTGTGGGTACACTGGCAGCCGTAGCCGCAAACCTGCACGCAGGCGGCTCAGGCGATTAGGGTCCTTCACCACTGACACGGAGCAGCAGTGGAGTCCGGCAGTCCCCTGTGCGACTGAGCAGCCCTCTTCAGGAATGCACTGCTCACCTTGGCATGAGGAAGGGGCTAGAAAAGGTGCCCTAAACATTGCCTGCTCTAAAGCTCCCTATCCAGTTTTGTGCGGCTGGCGGGGACCCTACTCCAGCGGTCAATACACAAAGAAGAAGATGAGGATTGTTCCTCTCACACTTGGCGCATGGAATGTACGCACCTTACTGGACAGAGACGACGCGGAAAGACACCAGAGGAGAACCGCCCTAATAGGAAAGGAACCCGCCAGATACAACGTGGAGATTGCTGCCTTGAGCGAGACCCGGCTTGCAGGAGAAGGCGAACTCTGTGAAAGGGGCTCCGGATACACTTTCTTTGGAGCGGCCGAGGAAGTGAAGAGCGCCGTGAGGCTGGTGTCGGCTTTGCAGTGAAGACAGCACTGATTGGCAAATTGGCTGGACGAAAGCACCTTACCATCATCAGTTGCTACGCTCCAACCATGACCAACCCGGATGAAGTGAAGGCTAAGTTCTATGAGGATCTTCACTCCGTCATTGCTGACGTTCCAATGGCAAATAAGCTCGTCATTCTTGGCGACTTCAACGCAAGAGTAGGCTGTGATCACGTTGCCTGGGATGGAGTGCTAGGAAAGCACGGAGTGGGTCACTGTAACAGCAACGGTCTCCTTTTGCTCCAGACTTGCGCCGAGCATGAACTGCTGATCACCAATACAGTCTTCCGCCTCCCTACCCGTAACCGGTCGTCATGAATGCACCCTCGTTCTAAGCACTGGCATCTCATCGACTACGTGATTGTCAGGAAAAGGGACAGGAAGGATGTGCGTATGACCAAGTCCTTGTGCGGCACCGACTGATGGACATACCACCGCCTCATCATCACCAAACTCAACATCCGCATTCAGCCCAAAAGACGTCCGCAGAGAAAGAAGACTCCTAAACGACTAAACATCACCAAGCTGAAATGCACCAGTACTAAACAGTCTCTCGTGGATGCCGTGGAAGAACAGCTGAAATCCACCCCTCTGGACAATCAGACTGTGGAGACCGACTGGGCGGCATTCAGAGAGCTGGTCTACAGCATAGCTTCGGAAATCCTAGGAACCTCAACCAGAAAGCACCAAGACTGGTTTGATGAGAACTGCGACGAGATCAAGCAGTTGCTGGATGAGAAACACCGCCTCAATCAAACCTACCTCAACAACCCCAAGTCCACTTCCAGGATAGATGCGTACAACAATATACGCAGAACTATACAGCAAAAACTCCGTCAGATGTGAGACACATGGCTGAGCAACAAAGCTGGTGAGATCCAGTGCTACGCAGACAGGCATGACATGAAGAACTTCTACATCGCCCTGAAAGAAGTGTATGGACCTATATCCTCTGGATAATCCCCCTTTCTCAGCGCAGACGGGAACACACTAATTACTGACAAAGAGAAGATTCTTGAACGATGGGCTGAAAACTTTGACAGCGTCCTGAATCGCCCCTCATCCATCAACGATGATGCCATCAGTCGTCTCCCCCAATTACCCATCAACGAAGCACTGGACGACCCTCCAACCTTGCTGGAGACACAGAAAGCGATACGTCTGCTCGCCAGTGGCAAAGCCCCTGGTTCAGACTCCATCCCAGGTGAAGTCTACAAGGAAGGGGGCACATCCCTGATAGAAAGGCTTCACCAACTGTTTTTACTGACGTGGCAGCAAGAGACGATCCCCCAGTAATTCAAAGTCGCTTCCATAATCCACCTGTATAAGCGCAAAGGGAACCGCCAGGCCTGTGACAACCACCGGGGTATATCCTTGCTCTCAATCGCAGGAAAGATACTCGCCATCAGCCACCTGCGCACGCACAGAACAGAACCAGCTCCTCCAACCCTCGGATGACTAGGGTGGTCCTCGTCGACTCGACGGACGAACAACAACAACATTCATTGTTGCATTCTCATGTTTGCATTTCAGCTAGATTTGCTTAATACGTGACAGCCACATGACTTACATAAGCTCATTTGAAGGGAAATCTTTTTCTCGCTTCTTGTGTACATATATAGATGGTTCTGTTAACAACTATTTCATTATGTTCTTTTTCTGCCCTGTTTAAATTGTTGCCACAGTTGATTGATATTTGTGTTAACAGACGAACATTAAGGCTTATAATACATACGTCTTCATCACGTTTATGTATGAATCATTTAAAACAAAATATTACGATCCAGAGAAGATTGAATGTTTTATAAAATTGTTTTAGTTTTTATTAATTGCTGTTTAATTTAACACAAACAGAAGAGTGTGCTCAATTTATAAACATAGAAGCTACAATAAAAATTACTTGTACCCATGTGTATTTTATAATTCACAATGCAGGTTGTGGAAACATACAAAGAAAATACAACCAGTTTTCAACCGATCGTCTTACCTGTATATTTACCCCTGTATTAGGAAGGTGACATGCCTACAAAGCATATAAAGAGCTGTATACTTAAAAAACTAATTTTATCAGCAGGACACATTCTCTCATCCTTGATTTAAATGCAATCAAAGTGATTTTTTCTCTGGTTTGTATATCATACAGTTGAGAACAGAATTGAAGACAGCAAGTGAAACATATTTAGTGGATATTCCACGATGAATATATTTTGTTCTCCAAACGTCATGATGCATCAACGCTAATCAAAATTTGATATTAAAAGCACAACAATACAATAAAGATCGGTCACACACACACACACACACACACACACACACACACACACACATCAACCAATAAGAAGATAAAACTAACCACAAACAACTTATGAACTAGATTCAACTGAAAGAATTCTTTTAGAAGATGCATGTTTCTGGTATTAAAACAGCGAAATAATTTATTAATATAATCACACTGATCAAACAAAATATAACAGAAAATGTCTTCCAATTCTTGTCAAAGAAAATGAGGTTCATTATCTGAGATCTTGATGCATGAGCATTTGTAAGGCAGCAGGGAAACTGTCAAAAAAGATAGAATCGCAGAATTCCAAATCCTTTACACGTTGTTTACTTGGAAGGAACGTTGAAATCTGCGTGACTCACTTGACATTTATCATTAACCGAATTAGTTTTATTAATGTCGTCTGCAAATCTCAACCCATATCGAAAACTGTTCAGACACTCTATAGGATAGTACTGACTCAAGTATTCATGTTTACTTGCAATTTTATATGAACAAAAAAAAAACAAAAACACATCATAAAAAGACATTTAATTTGTCATTAAATAAGTTATTCCCTTTCCCAATGTCGTCGATAATAATGCGTATTGGATACACGAGAGAAAAGTTTTAAGTTGTAACGATTTACCAATAATAGCACCTAACGGCTTCGTAATGATAATTAAAAGTCCACCTTAAACAGTCATCAAAAAATAAAAAATAAACAAACACTCTCTTGAATTTTCAAAACGTAATAAGACTCGTTCAGTTGGTAAGTATTATTTCTTGCTAAATAGATATGAAAAATCTTTAGGAATTTAAGGATCTTCAAATATAAGTCTTTTTTTGTTAGCTCGTTTTTAGTGACTAATCCTATGTTACATTATTAGTTCTTCAAGGTAAATTTTAAAGCCACTTTTTCTTTTCATAGCTTGTCAATGACCTCCCCTTGGTATTGGCTCCAGTCTGTAATAATACTTATCTATATAGTACATCATGCTGGTGTATGAGATCAGCCTTCATATATATATATATATATATATATATATATATATATATATATATATATATATATATATATATATATATACCACATACATTAAAAAAATAACATGCATTTAAAGTGTTGGTATAAAGCAATTTGATATACCAATACTATTGGTATATCAAATTGTGATCCGCCCATGGCGCAATAATACGCATATGTAAATATTCTCGCGAGCGTCTGCAGTTGATTCTAGATCAATTACCAATTTCCACACATTAGTCATTAGTGACGTATGAAAATAACGATGAAAAGTATTAATAATCCCGTTTTCTAAATGAATTAATATGGTACACATTTTCATCACAATTCTTTCTGCTTTCTGTTCTCCCCTCCCCTCTCATGCATAACGGACAAACTGCGCAGAAATGTGGAGTGAGAGAGAAAAGGAATTTGGGCTGGATAAAAGACCTTGAAACAGAAATTACACCAAGTGACCTACAAGAATATGATTCGTCGTAACGATACGTGTGCACTTTCCTTGGGATTTATCTACAGTGTTTATCAATGATACAAAGTTGCAAACCAGTAAATTCCTCGGTTACTTGGTACACATACTGTGATGCATTTAATGTTGTTTTGTAGTTTGTTTTTTTTTTAAACATACAATAATGTTCTAAATAATCGATTATTATTTAAATATGAAAATGTCCAAAGGCCTCTCTCTCTCTTGGTACCGCAATTATTGTGTATGAAGGACAACATGTCACATAATAATGCGCCATTAGAGTGTTTCCATGTGCAGCAAGGAAAGTCATACAGATTAAGAGTGCTTGCCGTCGGCATCATGCACCCGTTTAGGGTCTCAGTCGACAATCATTCACTACTCATTGTTGTCTCATTTGGTCATGACATCAAAAGCTTATATAGGCTTGGTGATTAACCGCCCCTTTCTCCCCATTTCCGCCTTTTCGTTGAGCTGATTGCATAACGTTCACTGAAATAAAAGGAACGAGCGATAATAAATCACATCCGAAAATTGAAGAAGGCCGATTGGAGGAAAACGTTTTAAATTTTGGTATACCTGGTGAAAACCCTGCTTCTGTTAATGGTAGAGTATTCAAAACACCAACAGTTCCGGTTTAACTCAGCCCGCTGAATGTCATTTTCCCTGTGAAGAACCAGCTTGTGGTGAGGAGAGCACGTGTACTAATTCGATAAATATCAGACATGGGAATGTCGTCAGACTAGTTCTTACCAATGTGGTATTTGGCATCTTCACTGACACTTCTTCTATGTTATGAAAATGAGGTATGGTAAATACAATAGGAGTACTGCAAAATTTTCCAGGGATAATTTAGACATTAATGGTAGAGGGGTATTGATAGGGAACACCACTACGGAATAATTCAACCTGGTTTGACCTCGCGTGGTAGTATGGCAGCGTCACAGACCTTGAATTGGACAGGCCTCCGATGAAAGATACTTTGGTTGTTCCTTCCAGCGGCTATGTGGTCATTCGCTTCATTGCTGATAATCAAGGACTCTGGGACTTGCACTGCCACATGGAGATACACAATACAGAAAGAATGCCTCTTTTGGGGAATTAATCTTTACCCCATGTGCTGAGGCAACCAAAAGGCTAACCAGAATGTCGAAGTTTCCCTCACTCGAGATGGTAATAAAATGCATTAGAACGGGAGGACTTTTGTATGAAGATAGCATGAAAGATTATTTCTAACCTTTGTACAAAATGTCTCATCCGTGATTTTGACAGCCTTTTTCGAATAATTACCACCGTTTCACACCGTCAACACATTTGATCGTTAATGAATAGAAGATTTCGGTTACAGTGCACATTGTCCTTGTGAAAATATGATGCTACGATGTTGACCAATATCAAGCAAAACAGGTATATTTGTAATTTTATCAGATCCACCTCCTGTTGTTATACTGACCTCCGAGAGGTTAAATGGAAAACTTCAATCAATCATCAATGAGGGATTGTAACGAGTTATCTTCCCAATTGGCGGAGCCACAGAATACCCTAATATTTGGTCCCTCCTCGGATTTTATCGTTTGTCAAAATACACTGTAGATTTTGTAATTATCCCTAACAATAAATCAATCATAATGTTTATCAATGAAAACAAATGATGTCTTATTTTAGTGTGAGGTGAATCAAAAGATATACTACGTTAGCACTAGAAAACATTAAACTTATTATCATTTGGCTTCTATTTTTGTTAATAAACAGTATATATTACTAATTTTGGACTCCTGTTCAAACTTTAGCGCCAATATTGTAAATATCAAACTTATGTATATTTAATTTGTATTATTTGTTGGCTTTTCTTTATGATTATATGTTATTTACATTTGTATTTTGTACTTGACCTTATCCAAAATCAAGTTCAGAGTGTACTTGACCAGTGACACTTATTTTATAAACAGTTGAATACATAGCTAAAATTTTGAGTTAAAAGATTCAGTCTTTATTCTGGGTTTAGAATCTTAGAGAATGGAAAATTCCATTAAGTAACCGAGTATTTTCCAGAAAGATAATTGCGACCTAGGTCAAGTAGAGGGGTATATAATCTTGTTTACCTAAGAATTATTCATTCTTGCCTTAACATCTGAAGCAAAATCAGTCTTATTGTTTTGTTCAGTTTTTCATTTGGGCGGATTTATTTATTTAAATTATTATTCCATGGAATTAGAAAGTGCTCATCAATGACATTCTTGGACCCGAACATTAATTTGGAATTATAGTGATTTCAGACAAGGACGTTTTGGGATTATATTATTGCAATACATCAAAAAACTGTTAGCACATTATCACAATCCAGGCCATTGGTACACTGGCACGTTCGAGACTACAGGCATGTCAACACGTTCAATATTGGAACTTGTTTGGAATGACACTGGAATTAAATTGGAACGTCATACATTTGGACTTGTGATAGAACTTTTAGGACTGTTTGGAATTTAATTCAAATTACTGTAAATTCGTTTTTTAAAGTTTTACTTTGTATTCGAGGGAACTAAATTATTTGTTGAATTTTACAAACCTTGTTAGTTTTCGCTCTTTTTTTTTAGTCTGAGACCATAGAGTCGTAACACTTAGAATGTTATTAATCTCATTTTCTTACCAGCAATTTGTATTTTAGATAGGGTAGTCCCAGATTCTTTCTAATCGTCTCACTGGGAAACGGTTCTATATAAGCTGGAACGCGTTGAAGGGCTGTCAAACCAAATCGAAATAAAATCCAGCAATAGGATACATTAATATGAAATAATTCCCCCCATTTAAATCAGAAGACATACCCTTTAAAAGAAAGATAAGAATTCTCTGATATTCTTAATCCAGACATACTTTCCAAATCTCGACTAAAGTTGTAACAATAAAATTCAATAATCAATAAATAAAACTATCTCTGTACAAAGTAGGCATCCTTTAATTATTTAAAGTCTTGATGAAATTGTTCATTCCTATATCATTTCTTTTTTTTTTTTTTTAAAAAAAGAAACACCAGAACTTTTTTGGGATCTGAAAAAAATTCAATGTTACCAATATCATATCCGACAATGCCCACATTTTCGTTATTCTGAATATTTATGGCATTAAAAAATAATCTTTATGATAAAACTAACCATTTGTAACAGTCTGCAGTTGGTCTAGTTGTCCAATAAATGTGAATGCTTGTATTTTTTTTTTACACCAAGCATACTTAAGCAACCCTGAATTCTTCACATGAATATGTAGTATATCGCATTATTATCACTCTATCATTTCTGTCACTGTTTCATACATCACATTTGACACATAAGAGACAAAGAAACTGTATAAAAGAAGAAAAACGTTTAACTGAAAATTAATAGTCATGAAAATTAAGACATCTTTCAGGACTCAATTACCCCACCCACTAAATATATAAAGAATTTTTCACAACAAAAAGTTGAACGGTACGTGGATTGGGGCAATGCAGCTATTAAAAAAATAATTATAGAAAAGAATCACAAAAGTAATTGTGATTTTCCATTTTCGACAACTACTTTTATCTAATAACTGCTTACCGATCGATTAAGTCCTCCCCCCCCCGCCCCCTCCCCATAACTTTGCTCCCCGTTAGTTTGGCTTTTTGTTAGTTTCTTTTTTGCCTTTCTTAAACTCCCCCTGAACGACGATAACAAATATTTCCCTTCTTGAAAAATAATTCTATACGGGTTATACGTAGAAAGAATATATGTATATATATATATATAACATCGTTATGTCCAAAGTAGCAGCGGCAGCACTCACAAACTGGAAGCCTGTCAGTGACCGAATCATCGCAGCCCGATTCCAAACAAGCCTCACGAAGATCACCGTGGTGCAAGCATATGCCCCCATCGAGGACGCCGAGGACACCGCCAAAGATGCTTTTTATGAGCAGCTCCAAGAAACATTGGACGATTCCCCGCGACACGACCTCGTACTTGTTTGCGGCTACTTTAACGCTAAGATCGGTAGCCAACGCCGTGGATTTGAGCACGCAATCGGGCCGCACGGATCGGCGGATGCGACAAATGACAATAGCGACCGACTTATCTCTTTTTGCGCAGCAAACGGCTTGTCAATCGGGAACACCTTCTTCGATCATAAGCAGATCCACAAGAAAATGTGGCGGTCTACCGACGGACGTACACTCAACGAGATCGATCATGTTTGCATTAGCAAGCGGTGGAGATCGTCGCTGCTGGACGTGCGAGTGCGTAGAGGAGCTGACGTTAGTTCTGACCGCTATCTGCTCGCCGCCATGTGTCGACTCCGTCTGAAGCGTCAACAGGTGCAGCAAAAGCGGCCACGTCCCTTCGCAGTGGAAAAGCTTAAAGATTGTGCAACCTCAGAACGGTTTCAAATCGAGTTGCGAAATCGGTTTAGCCCGCTAGCCATGGAGCTGGATGTCGAAGTGAGCTGGTCAAGATTCAAGGATGCGGTAATTGGTAGCGCCGAGGCGAGTGTTGGGAGGAGACGAGTAACGTATAAGAAGCGATGGATTCAGGACGGTCTTGGGAATTGATCGACGAAAGGAGGAAGATGCGGCAGAAACGTGACCAGGCAAGGACAGAGCAAGAACGACTGGAGGCATCGGAGGCCTATCGAGAATCAGATCGGAAAGTGAAGAGAAGCTGTAGGCGAGACAAGCGAGAGTGGCTAGATCAGAAGAGCCAAGAAGCACAGGAAGCGGCTGAGAAAAATGAGACAAAGACGCTCTACCGCATCGTTCGCGACCTCACCGGAGCGAAGAGTGGACACGGAACCCCTATCAAGGACAAAAATGGAAAGCCGTGTCTAACCAAAGAAGAACAAGACGCTCGATGGGTTGAGCACTTCAAGGAAACGCTAAATCAGCCTACCCCAGAAACTACCTTCACTTTTGATCCACCCGACCCAGCAAACAACCTGGCCGTGCGGACGGAAGAAATATCAACAGCAGAGACTGAGATGGCGGTACGGCTCCTAAAGAATAACAAAGCGCCTGGCCTGGATATAGTGTCTGCAGAAATGCTCAAGCACGGTGGACAATGTCTCGTCAACGAACTGACAGATATTCTAAACTCATGTTGGTTGACGACACGAGTACCCGAAGAGTGACGCAAGGGAGTCATCGTCAAACTTCCAAAGAAAGGAAACCTGGCGGACTGTACCAACTGGCGAGGAATCACACTCCTCTCGGTCCCTGGCAAAGTGTTTAGCATTGTCCTGCTACGGCGACTAAAGGAAGCTGTGGACGCGAAGCTCCGAGAAGAACAGGCTGGCTTTCGTCGCGGCCGATCGTGCAATGAACAAATATTCGTCCTGAGAAACATCATCGAGCAGAGCCTGGAACACCAACAGCGGCTCACTATCAACTTTGTCGATTTTACCAAGGCCTTCGACAGCATACATCGGGAGTCGCTTTGGAGCATAGCGAGGTTGTACGGCATCCCGGAGCGATTCGTTGAGGTCTTTAGAAACCTCTACCTCAACTCAAGCTGCTGTGTCAGGACGGAAGACGGCACCACAGACTTCTTTGCCATCGAAACTGGCGTGAGACTGGGATGTATCCTGTCTCCTTTCCTCTTCCTTATGGTGATCGACTTCGTTATGCAGAAGGCCATGGACCGAGATGATTTTGGAATTCCATGGCTGAAACCAAACCGGCTAACTGACCTTGACTTCGCGGATGACATTGCACTCCTTGGCGCCACGAATAAAAAAGCGCAAGAAATGACAATGAGCCTGGAACGCGAAGCGGCCCGAGTTGGACTTAGGATAAGCGGGAATAAGACAAAGATCATGAGGATCGGATATACCACAGCAAGGGACGCCGTGAAGATTGGTCAGCAACAACTTGAGGAGGTAGAGAAATTCACCTACCTAGGCAGCACCCTAGCCAACGATGGCGACGCCGACCACGATGTCGCTTGCAGAATAGGGACGGCAGGGGCAGTCTTTCAACGGCTTCGACCAATCTGGGCCAACGCGCAAATCAGTGTAGTAACGAAAATCCGGCTATTCAATACTATCGTCGTCCCGACTGGAACCTATGCATGTAAACGTGGAAGACGTCGGCCCGGATCGCAAGGAGGCTTAACGTCGCCAACAGCAATGGTTGCGTCGAATCCTGCAAGTCTCGTACAAGGATCGCATCACAAATGAAGAGATCCACCAGCGAACAGGCACCCGCCCTCTCAACGACATTGTGACAGAGCGCCGGCTACGTTTTGCTGGCCACGTACTCCGGCAACCAATCTCACGGCATCCAAGAAACCCCATCTCGTGGACGCCACGGGGAAGACGGAAACAAGGCCGCCCCCGAACTACATGGCGACGTACCTTCATCGAATATCTGAGAGCGCTGGGCATATCATTGGATGACGCTGAAACCATTGCGACAGATCGACCTCGATGGAGAGCACTCGCTGCCCAATGCGCCGAACGGCGCAGGAGGAACTAAGTCTAAGTCTAAGTAAGTATATATATATATATATATATATATATATATATATATATATATATATATATATACACTCCAATAATAATAATAATAACAAATCTGCGGTATGACTGAGTATACCAATAAGCTGTCCGCTCATTGTTAACAATCTGCGTGATCAATCTTAGTTTCGATTTTTACTTTGAGAACGAGCGAACAAATGAAATGAAATTACTAAAACGGTTACTATGGACAAACATATAACTGTCATTGCAGCAAAGTTCTGAGTTTTTAATTTATCATACAAGTTTTAAAATTCTCAAGAACAATATATTGTGCCCTCACTCTACACACGGATTCGCAAACGATCACTGCAATCGAGTATATAACAATAAGGAGGCACTTTTACAAAATGTTATAACTTTATAGATTTCCTACAATAACCGCGCATTCGGCGAGTGTTTTTAGTTTTAAACAAAATAATTCGTTAACTGGGCGAAACTAAAAGATATTTGCTTTAAACGGAGCTAATTATGCGGATTCTTTCCATATTAGTATCAATCTTGTATGAAGTGCATTATACCACAGGACAGGACCCAAACACTTTTGACCTCACGAAAAAAAGATGAATGCCTAGCCCCGTGGTTTGCATATCTATTTCTTTAAAACCTGCGTTCTCTTTTTGACATATTTGCCAGTGATTTGAAATAAAAATGTAAAGGCATATGTTTAAAAAGTTTGGGAAAATTGTACGATAAATGTTAAAGTAAAAAAAGATTACATTTCAAATCCTCTCCATTTTTCCAATTATGTTGGGGAACCTTTCATCCGGGCACCTGATTATGCAACAATTTATGTATAGGTAGCTACTGAAACTGGTTAACGGTCATTGATTAATAGACGCCATTCTTAGCCTATGAGTTGTTTTAACTGTGTGCTCGACCACTCTCAGCAAGCTTTTTATGAGAGTTACATAATTTCTGCAATCCCGAGTTTTCAGTGATCTTGCACGTGCACAGGGTACGGAACAAAACTTTCCTTTGTAAGTGACAGGTCTGCAAGCACCTAAAATATTCATGGCCGTCCGGACTGTATCATATCTGTTTTTTTTTTTTTTTTCTCATCTATTTTGTGGCTATCATTTGGGAATTTCACACGCAACTCGGCACTAAATTCATAATAGTACAATACTATTCGTGTGGTATTATTAAAAATATTGCTACTGTGTCTCTCATTTATGTCTCTTTCCACCACTCATTTCCACTCACGCACCCACCAAGCATTCAAGATTAACATTATCAAAAGTCAAATTCGAAATTATTTATTCCAAGTATGTATACCACAGGCCCAGAGTAAATACTCTAATTATGGAGGCCACAGGCCCAGAGTACCTACTCTAATTATGTAGTCGACAGGCCAGAGTACCTACTCTAACTATGTAGTCGACAGGCCCAGAATACCTACTCTAATTATGGAGTCCACATGCCTAAAGTATCTACTCTAATTATGTAGTCGACATGCCAGAGTACCTACTCTAACTATGTAGTCGACAGGCCCAAAGTACCTACTCTAATTATGGAGTCCACAGGCCCAAAGTACCTACTCTAATTATGTAGTCAACAGGCCAGAGTACCTACTCTGACTATATAGTCGACAGGCCCAGAGTATCTACTCTAATTATGGAGGCCACAGGCCAAAACTACCTACTCCAATTATGTAGTCAACAGGCCCAGAGTACCTAATTATGCTTGTAATACAAATTAACATCAAGAATAAATTTGAAAACAGCATTATTTGCAAAAGATTCGGATGAATTCTGAAACGTACAAAATTTTAAATGTTGAGTTAATAATAACAAAATTATTAACTTATAGCTAGAACAATTGACGAGACACACGTATCCAAAACCAAGTCTAAAAAAGTACAATTGTAACATAAGGTGCCGATCTTATCCTACTTTGTTTGTTACCAAGGTGATACATTGTACAACATGATTTAAGATCGCTGTGGTTGTTCATCTCTAACAGTGTTGTCCAATAAAGTAGTGTATACAACCTATATAAAGTGGGCCACCACCAACCTATCCTTTTATAATTATTATTTTAAAAAGTCACCCTCTCATCACCCTCCCTACACACACACACACACAAACGATAATAAGCACTATTGATAAATGAATAGGACAGTCCCCAGCCGTCCCAAATTTTCTAGAAAAATCTTAGACTACCACCCTCCTGTCCTCATTATTATGTCAACAGCCTATGGCAACTCCTCCTTTATCTTCCAAATTTATAAATCCCAGGCTACAACGAAGCCTATCCGTTTTCTCAAACGCTAACACTCTAAGTCCACAAAGGAAAAAGAAATTGATGGTTTAGGAAAACCCTAGGCCACAACCCGCTGATCCTAACATTCACATCTCCCTCCTACCCCTCACGATGAAAATAAATTTTGTTTAAAAAGAAGTGTACGATAACAACCAGTCGAATTTTTGGGGAAAAAGAAATGCCCAAATTTTATAGCAAGAATACTAAACCACTACCCCCTTTTCTCTTCCAAATTTAAACAAAAACTAAACCTTGCTATCAGCCAGATTATTTGTTGAAACCAGCAACCATACAAAAAAATCTTATTTTGCATACAAATTAATACAGTATTTAGATAATTACACCTTAACATTTTTAAATCATGGCTCCATGAATATATGCAGAGGAAAATGTGACATAAACATTGGGCAAACTCAGTTAAGCAGGTTAGTTTAGAGAACATTATGATGCTGACTATCGTATTAGAATTTATCAGTTAAAAGTATACTTGAGTAGATAAAATGAATGAACAAGTTTTGCATATACTTACAGCTGTGAAAACTGTTACCTGAATATTCAATATCATTGCCTGACGATAAATCTGAAAAGTCAGTATCATTGCTTGACGATAAGCCTGAATGCTCAATATCTTTGCCTGATGATAAATCCGAATTTTCAGTATCATTGCTTGACGATACATTTGAATGCTCAGTATCACTAACTGACGATAAACCTGAATGCTTAGTATCATTGACTGGCTATAAACCTGAATATTCAGTATCACTGCCTGGCGATAAATCTGAAAACTCAGTATTATTGCCTGGCAATAAATCTGAATGCTTAATATTGTTACAAGCCAGGGGTCTTTGCTTGACCGAGCGGTGTCAAAACCCTGGCGCGATTCCCGCTAGAAGTCATAAGTTTACCCCAGCTTTCCAAAGACTTCTATACAACTTCAGTTGTAAGTTAGAAAGCCCGACGTGTCCATTCTATACATAAATTTTACTCTAATCAATGTAAAACCACAGATTTCCCAACTTGCCAAATATCTATCAACCGCACGTTTGCATAGTTTCCCGTCATCAACTTTCCGTACCGTCAGCAGTTCACGCCGTAGAAACTCTACAAATATCCCCTACCACAGGGAACTGTTTTAACTACGCCACCTTAGGCCAGTCAATCCATGGTTCCAAGGCACATTACGCCAATACAACTACATCACATTTGCCACCATGGCGACATAAACGGTATCTGCAGAGTCCCTTCTCATTTTATTCCATTGTGTAATTTACCGGTTTCCTACCGTAAATACTGCCACTGCAGTCACAACACCAAGGTACACTACTAGATTTTATTAAGGACTACATTATGACAGGGACAGTCATGCGGTTTGGGTCTAATTCGCTACTCACTGACCATGGCATCATGGAAACTCACTAACACTTTCTCTCCGTGACGTTTGCTCCTAATAATTGGCTAATTATTTCGGGCTACAGAATATTTCCATTGCACCGAATTCCAATAATCAAACAAGTAAAATCACACAAATCTAAGAATTCCTTAAACGGGGCGCTATAACCAAATGCGCACCTCCAAAATTTATTACAATATCATTGCCTGGCGACAAATCTGAATATTCAGTAACATTGCCAGACGATAAACCTTAATGCTCAGTAGCATTGCCTGACGATAAATCTGAATGCTTAATATCATTGTCTGACGATACATCTCAATGCTCTGCACGAATGCCTGACGATAAACCTGAATACGCATTATCATTTCCTGACGATAAATCTAAATACTCAGTACCATTGTCTGATGATAAACCGGAATACTCAGTATCATTGCCTGACGATAAACCTGAATGTTTAGTATCATTGCCTGACGATAAATCTGAATTTTCAGTATCATTGCCCGACGAAAAGTCGGAATACTCAGTATCACTGCCTGACGATAGAACTGAATACTCAGTACCATTATCTGACGATCAATCCCAATGCTCAGTATCATTGCCTGACGATAAAACTGAATGCTTAGTATCATTGCTTGCCTATAAACCTGAATGCTTCGTATCATTGCCTGAGGATAATGCTGAATGTTCAGTATTTTTATTGGACGCTAACTCGTATCATTGCCTGACGATAAATCTGAATGCTTAGTATCCTTGCCTGACGATAATTCTCAATACTCATTATCATTCCTAACAATAAGTCTGAATGCTTAGTATCATTGCCTGACGATAAATTTGAATGCTTAGTATCCTTGCCTGACGATAATTCTCAATACTCATTATCTTTCCTGACAATAAGTCTGAATGCTTAGTGTCATTGCCTGACGATAAACCTGAATACTCAGTAGCATTGGCTGACGATAAATATGAAATTTCAGCAACATTTCCTAACGATAAACTTGTTATGCTTGAATTTTGTGCTCAGTAATTCAAGTCAAAGTGAAATTATGGTTTCACAAAACTTTAATGGAGAGAAGTTTTGAGTCTTGTAATGGAGTTCATTCTGTCTTGCTTATTCTTCAAAATTTTCTTCAAATTAGATTTTACGGCCCTTACAAGTCAAGAAGAAAATGAATGAGCTAAATTTTAACAATAGTATTCTGATCTAAATAAATTAATGGAGTACTAGTATATTGAAAGAGATAGCCAAGTAAATTATGCAGTTAATTTAGTTGTACCTGTCCCACCAACTGAGGATTTAAGTGAAGAAATTCAATTGGACTCTGTTGATCTTGGAGCAACAAATCTTCGGAATTCGGAAATTATGAAAAATCTAGACCAGAAATTTTTACATTTGCAGCAACAAGAAAGGAATGAACTTACACAGTTATTATTCGAATATGAGCACTTGTTTCCAGATATTCCTACGAGGACAAACAAAATTTTTCACGACGTTAAAACTGTAGATTCAGAACCTGTGAAACAACACCCATACAGGATGAACTCTCTCAAACAGGAATATTTGAAAAAGGAAATTCAGTATTTGCTGGAGATCGATTTCATAGAGCCCAGTAAAAGTGATTGGAGTTCACCATGTATACTTGTTCCGAAACCGGATTAAACTTTCCGTATGTGCACTGATTATAGGAAGGTGAAGATTGTGACAAAAACAGATTCATTTCCATTACCAAGAATCGATGACTGTATTGATAAAATTGGAAATGCCAAGTACGTCACCAAATTTGACCTTCTGAAAGGATTTTAGCAAATTCCACTAACGGAAAGAGCAAAGGAAATTTCGGCATTTGTGACTCCAGATGAACTCTATCAATATAAAGTAATGCCGTTTTTGTGATGAAGGGTTCCCCAAGTACTTTTCAGTGCTTGATGAGTATGATTACCTCTGGTCTAGATAATTGTGATGGTTACATCGATGATGTCATCATCTACAACGACACCTGGAAAGAACATCTAGCCACGATTCGGAAATTCTTTGAAAGACTCACTGATGCAAATCTGACAATCAATTAATCTAAAAGTGAGTTCTGCCGTGCTTGTGTAACTTTTCAAGGACATATTGTGGGATATGGTCAAGTTAAACTTATTGATGCTAAGGTCAAGGCTATCTCTGATTTCCCTGTGCCTGTCAGTAAAAAGAAACTGATGCGATTTTTGGGTATGGCCGGATACTATCGAAAGTTTTGTTCCAATTTTTCTAATATTGCTGAACCCCTGACAAACTTGTTAAGTGAGAAAAACAAGTTTCTTTGGACTGAAAAATGTCAGGAAGCTTTTGATAGGTTAAAAGCCATATTCAAACGTGCGCCGGTTCTTACAGCTCTAAATTTCAATCAATCTTTTAAATTATCTGTTGATGCAAGTGATGTTGGGGTTGGAGCAGTATTGATTCAAGAAGATAGAAATGGTGTTGATCACCCAGTGTGCTATTTCTCTAAGAAATTAAATAAGCACCAAAGAAATTACTCAACAATCGAGAAGGAATGTTTGGCTTTAATATTGGCATTACAGCATTTTGAAGTTTACATTAGCTCAGCTCCTTCTCCGGTTGTTGTGTATAGTGATCACAACCCCCTTACTTTCATCGACAAGATGAAAAATAAAAATCAATGGTTATTAAGGTGGAGTTTATTTTTGCAAGAATATAATCTTGACATCAGGCACATCAAAGGAAAATACAATTTGATTGCAGATGCACTTTCCCGTGTATAGAAATATTATTTCATGTACACTTTATATAATTCATAAGAGTTTTCCTATGCATTTTTATTTTACCTCATGTATAATTTACATATGGTAAAAAGAAAGCTTTATTACAGAAATCTTTCTTTTTCTTTATGGGGGAAGTGTTACGTATATGTAATTAAATTGCTTGTATGTTAGTTTTAAAATTCTTTTTTTTTTTATTTTATTTTTGTTTCATTACATTTTATTCTAATGATAATTTTCATTGGATTTGAATCTCTTTTTCGGAAAATTTACTTGACCCGATTAGATTATAATATTTCTTCAACACTATTTTTAGCTCACTCTGGTTCATAGATTTTGTAAACATCAAGATAAAACGATTGGCTATTACCAAGGTCATTTTCTGATTGCGTGATAGTTCTAATTTGTAAAGAACTTTTCTTATTGAATTTTATAATAAGATTCGCTAGGTTCTTCCATGGCGGACATGCCTACCGGTTGTGCGCTTCTAATGCGATGTTCAAATTAGTGTCACGTAAGTCCATCACGCGACCTACCATGTGATCTAAAATCGAGGCTTAAAACAGTCAATTGGTATTAAAATTATTCAGTCGTATTCTTACACCTTGAGGGAATAAGGTGTTTCTATTATTGTTGCCAAATTGTTTTGAAGGTCATCTTTTTTTTGGGAATTTAATAATTTATTCTCTAGAAGACTAAACAAGTGTACTTTTTTATTAAAAGTTCTGGGACAAAGAAATTCAGTGGAAATTTATTCTGGAATTCTATACGGAAACATTATCAACTGTGATTCAATTGAGGATCTGTTGCCATAAGTACAACGACTTCATCTGACGTTATCGCCTCCATATTGGAATTTCATCGAGATTCGTATCTGGATTCAATTAGAACTGTTTAGTGATAGGACTTATATTTTTCAATTTTAGGATTAATATTTGGATTATATTCACAAACCGTAAGTCCTATTTCCAATTTTTACATTGTTTTCTAGGGAAATAAATTATTTTGTTAAAATATACAAAGCTTGTTGGCTTCACTCTTTTCTTTTGTTACATTTGTACGAGCCAACACGTAACAATATTGACAAGGCAAATGACGTTATGGTCCTTATGCTGTGAATATTAACAAGGCAAAAGGCGCCATGGTTCTAATGTTGTGGATATTAACAAGGCAGATGCCATGTTAAGATTGCAAATTTTAATGCAACAATTCATGTTAAGGTAAAATATTGTCTCCTGTAAGAATTTACTATTTGATTCTCATTTCATATAGCTTGGCTGAAATGCTTCAATCAGCTCTCCAAAAACTATACTCACATGCTATATTTAATAATGTATTAACTAAAAGGAATTTAGTTTCTAAGAGAAATAGGAAATGGTTATGATGATGGTGATTTTATAGATTAGGAATCACAAATATAAAAACAAACATCTCGAGCACGTTAACTGCTTTCAGTATTCAAGTCCATAAATCCATAGATTTATGGGTCTGAAACATGTGTTATCCCCACTGCGGACAGAAAATAATCTAAGCCAAAGAGTCCGACATTTAGAATTTCTTTTAGTAAAAAATTGTTGTAATTGTATGAATGTTTATGTATGCATATAAACGTGCATGTTAAATTGCGATTGTTTTACTTCAAGTAACTTTTGCTTCATCTTGTCGTCAAGTCCAAGTATATTATGTTCAAATCCGTGTAGAAAAGAAATTGAAAATTGACAGAATTGCTTCACAATTTAATCGACTTCATATGAATATAAATACAAATGTATTCAACTGTATTTGTCTAACTCATTTGCCTTTTGTTGAATTGTTCTTTGATTTTGCTTACGTTTAAGTACAAAACGCCTGACCTTGACCAGCAGGGTTACATAAAAAAAGCAGCTGCAGAATCGCGTAGCAAAAGTGTTTTCTTTGTTGCAATTATAGTCAAATGGGACAAACTGACTCTAACAGAGCCGAAATGTAATAGCCTTCAAGTGGTTAGAAATGCTGAGTCTAATTTAGGCACGTTGAATTCATTTCTATTGTGCCTTTAGATTAGCTAGTCTGGTCAGTTTTGAAACTTCCTTCTTATTGGAACGAAACTTTAAGGCCAGATGTAGCTGAACAATCTCAAAAGGCAATCTTTTTCCTCCAAAGTCCTTGCTGCTTCAAAGATAGGGAGGAAGATATTATAAATATCTGCAGCAGCAGTCATCCAATGTATGAATATACAGTTTTTAATGCTGTGGTATTTGAAATAAATGATTTACAACTTTGTTTAAATTTGTTGTTATTTATACAAACATATATCTTCAGTGCTTTTACTTTTATAAAGCAATTTCCACAAAAAGTATTCAAACTGGTCAATATTCTATTAATATTATTTTCTTATTTTATGATTGGGTAGAATATTGTATACTAGATTTTCTAAGTTATTTCACCTTTTTTAAAGAAGTGTTCATACAGCAAACATGATTTGCTCCATCTGTTAAGCTGGAGAATGGAGTTTAATTGAGCTGCAAATTGTGCTTACAAAACTAATAATGTCATAATTGATCAATATACTTTCAGGAAAACTTACGTATAAAACTACGATAGTGTGACAGTGGTACCACAGCAAGAGGCCCAAGTAGACCTGACACTGCTCACCCACCTCACTTTAGTCTTAAATCCAATAACATCCTTGGTTAATTAATTTGAGTTCAAAGGCGTTGTACCCTGATGACTCTAAAGCCACACAGCTAGAAGCCTTTATAAGCCAAATCTTGGTAGAACATATACTGAACATGTCATGCTAAATATTCCTACCTAATTCCATTCCAATGTACTATCAAGTATTTGATTAGAATGAAATAATAAAATAAATATTTGCCATGTTGTTACATCGTTTCATGAAAAGTTTGCTAAAATTAAATTTTTGTACCTTTTTTCAGCAAATGCCAGTCTGTCCAATGCATCTCTGTCATCTGCATATCTGAACAAAATTATAACTATATGATAATAAAATGCATGCCAGAACCCTCATAACGTTTCCACTCACCCCCTTAGCTAAAACCGTGAGCAAGTTTCGACAGAAATAAGACCATTCCTGGTAATGGATACATATGCATATTAGACTTATCAGTGTTTAATTTTTCATCTTATTAATTTCAAACAGCTGCATACTTCAAACAGCTGTAACCCTAATGAAATCTTTGTCGAAATTTTCTTCAGCTTCAAACAATTCCCATTAAGAATTTAGTCATGAAATTGTTTTCTTTTTCTTTTCTAGTCTGCCATACACATGAAGGGAGCATATAATGCTCTCCATGGCTATATGTTCCGTCCCTGCAAATTTGTTCTTGCTCAGAAACTTTTGAATTGTTACTGGATGCTAACCGAGTTTTGCATTAAACGTTCCATACCAAAGACATTGATCAAGTCCGACTTTCACCATTTTCCAGCAAAACTGATCGGAGTAGTTGTCTTTGCTTCATACAGAAAGTTTTCCTTCAATGTTGATTCCGCTCAATAAGTTTTGAAGGACAGCAGCATTATATGGACTTATGTCTGTTATTTCATTAAGAACATTCCTTGTCAATGTTGTTTCCACTCAGTAATGTTTGAAAGACTTCATGGATTTAAACTTAAATTTGGTAAGGGGCTTTACATAGGAAAACCTAGTTCAAGTTCGATCGTTACTATTTTCTGGCAAGTTTAATTTGCTGAGATTTGGCAATACTTTGGTCTTCAATCTTGTTTCTATTCACCACCATTTGAAGTACTGTTACGTATATGTAATTATATTGCTTGTGTGTTAGTTTTAAAATTCTTTTTTTAATTTTATTTTTGTAATGATTATTTTCTCGGGATTCGATATTTTCTTTCAGTAAATTCTGTTTATCTAAAACGCAAAAGATATTGCATTAGCACTATTTTTAACTCACTATGGTACATAGAATTTGTAAACACTACGCGAAAACGATTGGCTATTGCCAAGGTCATTTCAGCCTACGTGTAGTCTGAATAAACAATGTTTTATTTTTAAATTTATTTTAGAGTGAGAATCTGGTACTTAGATAGGACTATTCTTGCATACGTGACAAATGGCATTTTATATTATTGCGATGTTCAAATTAGTAAATCGCGCAGCTTATCACGTGTAGTACCATGTGACCTAAAATCGAGGCTTAAAACAGCAAATTGGTATTAAATCTATTCAGTTGTATTTTAAACCTTGAGGGCTCGAGAGGTTTCAATTGTTGAAGCCAGATTGTTTTTGAAATTCATTTGTTTTTGGAATTTAATAATTTATTCTCTAGAAAACCAAACAAGTATACTTTTTTTATAAAAAGTTCTGGGAGAAAGAAATTCAGTGGAAATTTATTCTGGAGTTATACGGAAACATAAACTGTGATTTAATTGAGGAATTGTTGCCATTTGTACAACGACCACATCTGACGTCATCGTCTTCCATATTGGAACTTCATCGAGATTCGAACCTGGATTTTATTAGAACTATTTAGTGATAGGACTTGTATTTTTCATTCTTAGGATTAAATTTTGGATTATATTCACAAACCGTAAGTCCTATTTCCAATTTTTACATTGTTTTCTAGGGAAATAAATTATTTTGTTAAAATACACAAAGCTTGTTGACTTCACTCTTTTCTCTTGTTATTATTGTACGAGCCTACACGTAAGAGTACTTCGTGGATTGAAATCAAATTTGGTTTAAAGCTTTACATGAAAAAGATCTAGGTCAAGATTTTGCAGTGTTTTTCAGCAAAGGTATATGGACACACGGCCCTTGTCTGACTTAAGCTTTACCCCTCCAACTTTGCTTCTACTTAATAACTTTTGAAGGACTTCATCGATTGAAATGGAATTTGCAATGACGCATTTTGTCAAAAATGCACACGTCAAGTTCGAATTCCGCTTCTTTTCGGCAA
>JAECUM010027926.1:0-48581 GCA_016617855.1 Megalonaias nervosa | reverse complement strand
TCTCTCTCTCTCTCTCTCTCTCTATATATATATATATATATATATATATATATATATATATATATATATATATATATATATATATGCGAATATCCATATCATACGGATATTATTTTTATAATATAGTTCTATTATGTCATTTGGATTAATGGCATATTTTAATTTTTATATTTTGTGGATGGCTCGTACTATAAGAGAGGAGCGTGTATGTACATTCTCAATTCGTTAATCAAGGTTATGGCCAAGTTCACATCAACAACTAATTTGGTCAAATTATGTCACGAGAAGGTTGCATGGAGGTCATGTCAACATTACGTGATCTGGGAGAATATCTGTACTGTGATGATCATATTGTGACGGTTCAAGATATTTCAGAATACAGTATAATTTAAAAATACCTAGTATCGTGTCTGGTGATTTAAAGTTGTTGATTTAATGAGTATATAGTAACTAAATTAAGAAATTATATACGCAGATTTTATTCTTTTGTTATAGTTCAGATTTATAAGTGTTACGTATTGAACGTTGCAATTTCATAGCGGAAAAACATTTATACTTAACAGGGTATTTTGCTGAGTTATTGTGAAATCATTCGAGGACTTCAATATTTATTGCTTTCGTTCGAATACATTGAAACATTTAAGGACTTGTGATATCCTACTTTCATTGGATGTACCTTGATGGAAACACATTGCAGATTGTTATTAGAACAGTGTTTTCTCTGTGGTGTTAGCACATAAGCACATTATAACCTTCATTCGGAATACTTTTGGATCGTTTCCGGATTACTGTGAGATTGAGAGTACATATAAGAAAATTTATAGGAATTCATACCATACCGTAAGTCATGTTAAGTCATGTATGAGGCTAATAAACTACAAATGAACGATGGTAAAACTGAAGTTATTCGTGTTGCCAAAGAAAGAATTTCTCATGCCCAACATGTACCAGAGTCAATTAGTATCAGTGATATTCCCATTAAATTAAAATCTAGGTGTCACTTTTGATGGCTCTCTCTCTCTCTCTCTCTCTCTCTCTCTCTCTCTCTCTCTCTCTCTCTCTCTCTCACTGCCACAGTATGTCCTGAATACTTGTAGAGTAGCATACCTGGAGCTGAGACGCATCACTACCATTCGCTAATCTTCTCACAGTTGATGCCACAAATATCCCTTGTGTGCTCATTAGCACTCTCTAGACTTTAATATTTTAACAGTCTTCTTTCTTGTCTGCTTCTGTGTCTTCGGCAAAAACCTAACAAGGTCCAAAACACTGCAGCTAGGACCATTATTACAGCACAATGAACCTATCTCACTGCTTCTGTACAAACGCCACTGGCTACCTGTACCACAGTAGAATCCAAAAACAAAATCTCTTCTCTCTGTTGCATTTATGACTGCTTCTGGTCCTAAATGCATATCGGTACACACCTGCTAGAAGACTGCGCTTAGCATTCTCAAGGTTAAAACTAAGTCCTATGGACAACGTTCATTTGCATATCAGGGTCCAACTGCTTGGAATGATCTCCCTCTGGATCACAGACGTAAAGAGACCATTCAAGAGTGATGTCAAGACACATCTTTATATCTTTTTCGCCAGCAAACAGAAATTTGACATTCATTCATTTGTCATTATTTTTATACTGAAACTGTAATCTCTTTTGGTGTGTTTGGGTTATTTTTTGTAAAATGTTGTTATTTTGTGTAATAATTCACTTGGTTTTATAGTGTTTATGAGACATTTTCATGTTTTATGTTGTCTGTATGCAGACTGTTCTTCTGCTGTTTTTGTGCTAAATTGATTTTGTAAATGGCTTAGAGCTTTCTTAAAAGATTAAGAACTCCATTAAGTCTTTATTATTATTATTATTATTATTATTATTATTATTATTATTATTATTATTATTATAGTTATGTGTGTGTGAGGATCATGAATACTCACTCCACTGCTGAAGTTGCTCCCGCACTGATCCGTTTACTGCCTTTTTATTTAGTTAAGAACATAACACAGACTCAGTAGCATTATTTCTTGGTGATGTGTACTGAGTCGTGATGAAATATGGGCTGGTGTGTATAGGCAAGGCGATGGGTGCCGTTTACTAGCGGATCTGGGTTACAAAATCTCCGTCGAGTACGAAATTCTCTAACCTATAAGACAGATATATTTGTATTACAAATTAATTCTGCCTTTGTGTTGTCAAGTATTCTCCTGTAGAATCCAGTGATATCGCTTTCCATTCTGTTTGATGTATACGAGAGAGAGAGAGAGAGACAGAGAGAGACAGAGAGAGGCAGAGACAGAGACAGAGACTTTCTGGCGATAAATGGGCATTTTGCATTTTGTGTATTTCGAAAAGCGTCATGTTTTCTGAGTATAATACAGTTTATTCACAGTAAATTGTAACACTATTAGGACTTGCAATAGTTTGGAAACAATATAAACTAACGTCAGAGATTTGTTCGGACTTTTTCTCTTATTGTCTTCATTATACAGTTTCAATACACCAAAAAACTGCTAGATCAGAAACCTTTGTTACAATGCCCAGAACATTGGTGTTTCTATTCCTAAAATTCCTCTTCTCTTTCAGCATAAAAATATAAATCTCAGAATGAAACGTTAGCAATAAAAAGATTCTTTTGAGGAATGGTAAGTTTCTCTCTCAGACACTCGGCTCTAAGAAGACATCTTACAGTGTCCGAACTAGTGAATATTTTCTTCACATAAGTAAACTTCATGACTGTCCTGCATAGTAATTAATTTACTTGAATCAGGTATGAAAGTTATGCCACTTATCCATAAAAAGTATTTACTTGAATCAGGTGTGAAGTTTAGCCATTTCAAGTCAGGAAGATTAGTCATTACTGCATAAATCGCATATACTTGAATCAGGTGAGGAAGTATAGTCGTTTGCCCATCACACGCATTTACTTGAATCAATTGAGGAAGTTTAGTCGTTTACCCATCAAACGCATTTGCTTGAATCAGGTGTGGAAGTTTAGCTATTTCTAGTCAGGAAGTTTAGTCATTTCCTCGTAAAACGCATTTACTTGAATCAGATGAGGAAGATTAATTGTTGCCCCATAACAAGTATTTACTTAAATCAAGTGAGTAAATTTAGTCGTTTACCCATCAAACAAATGAAAATAAAATTGTATGAATAAGGATCTGCTAATGTTTATCTTCAATCAAATCTGGCAAAGAAACATCATAAACAGTTATTACGCTAGGCTAAACAAAATTAACATTCTCAATTGTATATTAATAAGTTCTATAATTATGCCTATATCTTATGGTTTACTTGCCCTTGCCTTTATCTTGTAATATGGGACTCGATAATTAACACATTGGAATATTTTATCTTTTGGAAAACGATAAAATTTGGTTTGTGTCATTTAAATTTAAGAAATATTGATCATTACATCGATACGATACAACAAGAAAATACCAATAGACAAGTAATCACTCAAATCGCACCAAATGTTTGAAAAATTGTTTCTTCAACGGAAACTAGGCGCCAAACGTTCTCTATATTGTTTTCTGGAAAACACTTGAATCATTGTTCCAAGACGTATTTAAAACTTCTTCACTTGATTAGATACAAACATCAATCATACAAATTTTATGCGTAAGCACAGTCTGTAACTTTCTATCAGATAGTGATAGATCTCAGATGTTGCATCAAATTAAGATGGCACTGAGTCTTTTATAAACTGATATAGAGAACGAAACTGGATTAGTTTGATTCATTTGTAGAAGCTAAGTACCTGTACATTAATAGCTCATGGACAGTCAAACATATTTATTGTTAAAAGCAAAAATATCATCGTTACTAAATTATTGCAATGTTTCTTTTCCTTGTGGTTGTTTCTTTTTTTTGGGGGGGGAGTAGTCGGCGCCAAAAGAATATATATTGACGTGTATTGGATAAAACATTGCTAAGATCGTTCCATAATCTCAACAATTAATTCTACCTAGCGTTTCAATCATGTCATACCATTTGGTTTGAATGATTATATGCTTTTTGACAAATGATTTACCTTGGACTGCATCTGGAATTCTGCGTATCAAAAATGATAAAAAGTAAGGAAGCAAAAACGAACGAAATATAATATACACATGTACGATTCCAGTCAGCTACTTAAGGTGACGCGTAATGTGTAATCGAATTTCAAGCATCATGACGTCGCAAATCCTGCAATATATAAAATTCAATTTTTATAATTATAACTGAAAAGAAAAATATCTGAAGAAATAAATAACACAAATATATTTATCGATTGTTTACAGTTAGTGCCAAAGGGCACAAGAAGGGCGCATGATTAAACATTGCATTCATTGTACAAACTTATATAATTTGCACATCAGATTAATTGCAAATTTATTGTTTATCCAAATCACTTTACAGTAAATTATTTTGATTCTATATTGCTTGGATTCCTTTTAAGTAAACTTTCTTAAATTTTGCGATCTCCTTATTTGTTAATTAATCCCATTGAAAACTAATTTATATTTGTTTCTAATCAGAAATTATTAAAATCCCATTAGTTTCGGTTCCAATAAAACTTTAAGCGACAATGTCATTTTGCTTTGAAATAGCTATGTTCCAGTTATCATCATTGGTTCTGCCAATCATTAATACTTAATATGCCTTTATTGTGTCAATGGTACTTGAAGCTGGATCCAGTGAAACGTTCGAAAAAATATTTTGATTTTCTCGTCGATTCAAGAAAACAGATCGACATGGAAATATTTTGTTCAAAGGGTAATCAAGGAAATGAGATTACATCCAGGCCTATATCCGTCATGTTGGAAGAAATTAGATTTAATCCTTTCACACGCGTGGGTAGTGCTCCTGTAATGTTTTGTTTTTATCAAAATTTTTTTCAAAACGTTTTGAAAGCAAGTTTGATAAGGAGCTCAATAGTATTGCAACCCTCAATCCCAAAACGTACACGTTTCAGTGTTGATGAGGAAAATTCAAACCTGGTTTTAATCGAATTATTTCTATGGAAGCAATCGAACCATAACTGATTTTCCCTCTTGTGGTAAACAGGAGCTCAGAATAACTTTGCAGATCTTTAAGTGAGTGTCGTTGGCCCGAAACATCTATATCAGAGGCTCAGAACACATACTGTTGCAGTGTTCATAACTAATACCAATGTTCGTAAGAGGATCAACTTATGAATTACTGGACACATTCGGGTCATTTCTTGTTTCACTGTGATATCGAAATTGTACTTTTCAGGCCAACTCAACAAATTTACGTTGGCAAGAATCGATGACATAGAGAATGAATTAAAACATTAAAAGCAAACCGTCCAGTACATTCCTTACATGTTTCTTTGGACCGTAAAGTGTTTTTCATTTGAATTATGCCAAAGCAGTTCAAGCAGTTATTAATTATTAATATTTAAATGTTGTTAGCACACTTTGCTTTATTCATGCAAATTTAAAGACAAAAACGGTTTTTCATACTAATATAAGTGAGTTTTGAAGTCACGATCCATCTAGTTGCCTTCAACAGCGACCTTCATTAACTGATGTTTGCTTAAATCAAGTTTAGAATTCAATCGGTGGTACAAAAGCACCCATTATGCGCGGTCAGTTTAATTTTTTGGCAAGCAGTTTCCACAAAATGTTTTATAATAGCAAACCAATGTTTTGTAACTGCGCATAGGAATGATCTAAGGAAAGCAACAACGCATACGACATTCAGTTGTACAATTTTGCATTTATAAACCTTAAAGCTAATGGAAGAGAACATAACTGCTAAAATAATCATAAACAAATTTGATCAATGGTAGGTTGCGTTGGGTGAACACATATTAACAATGGAACTGTCATGCAAAATTTTGAACTCGTTCTGTGACTATCTCAGGTGGAGTTTGTTATGACTGTCATGGTTTACATGATGTCTTGAAGTATATTCTGCATTTGCAAGTAACGTTTACATTGAACCATACCATGCTGCCCAATCCGCACACTACTTTGAAGATAGTTATGGCCATTGTAAATGATGCCTGCTTTCGTAATAGACAAACTGAAAGATGTAAAGTGTATGCCGTGATTATTTGTTGCCCTGCAACCCAATTCAATTTCGAGGCCTCCGCGCTTATGCATTATTTACTTACACTAGAAAGAAAGTGGAATTTGAAAATATATAATCCATGATTCTTTTTGTTGTTTTGATGTTAAGCACATTATATAAGAAACTCCTACACGTTTAAAGGCGTTGCATAACGAGTGTTCTGTGCGTAGATTTGTTTCAGGTCTCTCACTAATAATTGATGTTTATCAAGTGTCATATGTGGGAGATTTGCCAGTTTGATCAGAAAAGTCTAAATAGTCAGGATTAAGGCATACATGATTATAACGGATGAGTTTATGGAAGCTGAAGTTACTAACAAAGTACGATGGGTATCATGAATAACGCTCAATATGCTATCTAAACTTTCTTCTTCTGATTATGCAATTATTTAATGCTTGTTGTATTCACTTTTTTAGTCAGGCTCACGAACTTGGAAGACCAGGCCTTTTGTATAAAAGAAATAACATCTATGAAACCCTTGACAGCCGGACTATGACAATCGATTCCCTCCAGATACAAACATTAATATTTTCTTTTTTTGTTTTGTTTCATAGAGGTACATCCACTAGCTTATTGTCACTGTTTTCATGTTTAGCGAGTTGGTGTCTCGCAAATTCGGCGGCTGTTTTGTAGTCAGCTGTCAACAAATGAGGAACCAATGATACACAATCCTTAATGAGTTTCAAATGATTCTTCTCTGCATTAAAACTACCACACGAATTAATGCCCGAGATGACATAAATATCTTCCATTATATATTAAGTATCTTCATCAGTTGCCCAGTTCACACTGCGCAGGAGCCGTTTCAATCACATACCATACCCTTCTAGAAAATGTGTTATCTTCTATAGATTCGATACTATCTACAAAACGATAAAAGCACCACACAATTTTAGAATATGAAACAGAATTACATCCGTAGACTTAATCGAAGTCGGCGTTGATATCAGTCACAGAGAACCATACGAGCACACGAATATTACAGCATGCTGTTTTGCTCAGACGCAACATTTTTTCTTCCTCTCTAACAATTTTTATGTTACTATCATTCGTCAATGTTATGTCACTCGCAAGTATCAGGCGTACAGTACTTGCAGCTGAAGTTCATTTCGCTAAAAGTTATATCATCTACCAATTAATATCAAATGCAATGCCCGGTTCAAAGGAATAAAGATTAGACCCTTTTTAAGAGCTTTTCAAATACCCATAGTACAACAATGATAAGACAAAGCTTGATTTTAGTAACGGTGGATATGTTGTTTTGCTGATTGGGATCAATTCTATCAAACTGAAAGGCTCTAATTTCAGAATGCTCTCTGCCAAATTAAGATAAAACTGGTTAGGTCATTTTGAGAAAACATTGAAAGTGTTTGTTAAGAGATGATTTCAATGATTTTGGCTCTGACATCTCAGCGAGATAGAAAATCTACGATACTGGGGAATGAAATAATTGTTCCTAGGTTGCACAATTAGTTTACGTGTTGTATATTCCGACGGCAGCTGTCTAGATTGCATGCACAGTGCACACTGCTTTTGGTATATCCTAGCCTTTTCACGTCATTGCTCTTGTATCTTCCTGCTTTTTTTACCGCTTTCTGCACATTGCTGTTCACTCATTGACTGATTTTTTTTTGTACATTAAATAGCAGGTACCAAAAGCACATAACGTGTTGGATATCGACAGTGTTCCTGATAACACATTTTCCGTATTCGCTCGTCTGTTTTCTCTGCCTTTTTCTAGTTCTCCTCCATGTTTAATATCCCAGCCTATTCGTTTTAATTCATTTTTAACCAATCCATACTGAAGTAAACAAGAATCTGTTCAAAATGTTGTTGGAGTTTCTTGGAGAAAATAATGTTTCTCTTAGTCAGATTATCCAACCACTCTGCCATGTGAGTTTGCTCGAGTCATGGACAAAACCTTCTGATTCTCGGACATATGTATCTCGTTAATCATTTTATCTTAAAATTTCATGTCAACAATAGCAAATTATTAGTCACACCATCTGAGAATATATCGGAATCTAAAGTTTTTGGTTCAAATTGCACTAATAGAACTTGTTATGGCTCAAGCTTTCCAATGAGGTTAAAAGAGGAAGTCATTCACATTACTTATACAGTTATACAAATACAGTCAATATATAACGATATCCACGCTATTGTTTGTCATGCAGTTACACAAGTACAATATATAAAACGATATCTACCCTTTAGTTTATCATCCAGTTTCACAAGTACAATAAATATTACGATATCCACGCTTTATTTTGTCAATGTTGAATTGCATACTACTCCATTATCCAGATTTGATATAATTTGTGTAAGTTTTCCCACTTATAATAACATTGTCGCGTAATATCTTCGTATTGACATTTTCCAAATACAAATCAGACCGACAAGCACGTTTCGTTTCTTTCTATCTGATTATCATTCACACTAAAGTGACTCAACTCTGCCGAATTAAAATTTGATTTTGTTTATGTACATAGAAAAGACAGCAAAACAAAATATGCCATTCAAATTTCAAATATACATTTGTTACATGGTGGAAGAAAACAAACTAGTTATTATGTGAATAAAAGTTATATTATGCAGTTGTATTCGGCTATGGTAAATACTTTCCTTTTAACGGTTAAAAATCCCTATGTTTCAAAACAAGATAAAATGCAGTTACAGACATAAGAGTTTCTGCACTTAAGACAAAACAAAAAGAAGAAAAATCTTAATTTGCATATGCATATTGAAAGCTGTTTGCTAAAGTCTCCTAAAAGCGACTATATTTTTTATAATCATATAGTGACTAGGTCTGTTTGTAGGTTAATTTCTCTAAGTTAACACCCCTTTTCATATTGCACCGCTTTTGAAACTTTTACAACAAAAGTTCAGGTAATTTAATAGTAAGTTGATACATACATAATAAACCTCTTCATCAGTTACAAATTCAATCTTCAATTAATATAGGCTACAGGCCCAATACCAAATAAGTGTACGCAACGATAATTGCATTGCGAGAGAGTAGAAAAAGTAAGACTATCGATTCTTGAATACTATTTTATATGCAGATTGATGAGTATTTCTCTGTCATTAAATGGAGACAAGAAAACAGTTTTCTTGACAACGTCTAAATAGGGTTCTATATAAAATCCTACTTTATTAATTTATGACCGTTCCATCAATCAAATTCATTTATCTCGCTAAACCATGTATCTGCATATCAATACATCTTTATTTAAATAAAATTAGTACAGCTGTTTCGTCGCCTACACCCTAATTATACAAAACTTATCCAAACTGTAATGTATGAAAGGTCTTTTGTTTTATTCCATGAATCAGAATGTTTACAAATTTGTGAGGTCATGCCTGACACTGTAAACAATATTATTTTGTCCATATCCATAGATCTGAGATAAGTCTCCCTAACTATCCTAAAAGAAATAAAGCTAACAGTCATTCTTGAAAGTTTCATGGAATTTTTCCAGTACCTTTCATAAATCTCAGGGGAAGGCCTAAGCAATCCTGGGAGGTGAGTAGAAGACTATAATGGGGTTTATTTGACAAAACCCGATTTTGTATTAGGACGAAAGCATGATTACCCCCACCCACTACTACTGCGGTTTTATTACTTGATATTTATATTTGATACAACATTACTATTCCAAACATGCACACAAAATTCCAATCTGCTATTAATAATTCGCTGGGATTTGCAAGTCACATGTCTGACTTAAATGCCTGTGCGCAATTAATAACTCGCTGAGATTTTACCCCCCAAAAAATCGATAATTTATACATCCACCTGTCGAGATATCTTTGATATTCACACAAAATTTACATACTAATGCATGACATCCAAGCAAACCTAACAACTAGCTTACCCACTACAGCAGAACAACTTGATAATTGCCTGCGTTCATTGCTTGACAAACATGCCCCAGCAACCAAGTGCAGAGTAGCAATTCAGAAGTGTTCTCCGTGGTATAGCAGTGTTAGGGACTAGCTTCGCACTGCTAAAAGAGACCGCCGTAAAGCTGAGAGGCTTTGGCTTTCAACCAGACTCACTATTCATAAGCAGATCTATGATGCCGCTAAGAAGAATGTCACAAACATAGTCCATGCAGCGAAATCAGCCCACTACAGTACTAAAATCATTGAAAGTTCCAGCTGCAAAGAGCTATTTGAGATTACTAACAAGCTGATGTCAAGGAACAAATGTACACCACTTATAGCTACCTTCTCTCTAGTCGACCTTCCGGACCTGTTTGCAAATTTCTTCCGTGACAAAGTACAAACCATCAGAGATAAACTTGACAACACAATTTCAGTTGACTCGTCGTCACCATACAGTTGCGATACAGAATTTCAGCGGCAACCGTTAGCAGCATTTGAACCTGTCTCTATGGATTTAGTCCGTACAATCGTGATGAAGAGTGCACCAAAGTCATGTGAACTGGATCCGATTCCGACGTCACTGCTGCTAGAGTGCTTGGATCCAATACTGCCTTCACTAACTGAAGTTATTAATACCTCTCTCTCAACTGGGGAATTCCCATCATTTTACAAAACTACCATTGTAAAGCCTCTGCTGAAGAAACCAACACTCGACCATAATGATTTAAAGAACTACCGCCCAGTTTCTAATCTGCCATTCATGTCAAAAATCTTAGAAAAAGTTGTTCTATCCCAACTTGTATCTTATCTGAATTCAAACAGTCTTTTTAGCAATGTACAGTCTGCATATCGCCCTTGCCACAGTACTGAAACTATTCTTCTGAAAGTAGTCAATGACCTTCTCTCTGCTTTGGATAGCGGCAAGATTACAGTCCTCACTCTCCTTGACTTGTCTGCAGCATTTGACACTATAGGCCATGATATATTACTTCACCGTCTCCAGCATGTATTTGGCATTCATGATACGGCCTTACTATGGTTCAAGTCCTACTTGGTCATCAGGGCACAAATTGTGTCCGCAAATGGAAAACACTCCAGCCTAGTTGATCTATGCTGTGGTGTTCCACAGGGGTTTGTTCTTGGACCTGTTCTCTTCATTCTATACACTCAGCCACTCTCAAGTGTCATAGATCATCATCCAGTGTCTCACCAATTGTATGCTGATGACACCCAAATATACACATCTAGCCATCCAGCTGAAGTTGAAGCTACCATCCAAGGCGTAGAGAGGTGCATTTCCGATGTGAAATCATGGATGACATGTAACAAGCTGCAGATGAATGATGATAAAACTGAAGCCATCCTGATTACAACACAAAGACTTTCTCATTCACATCCTTTACCTCAGACAATAAATATCAGCAACACCAACATTAAATTCACACAGTCAGTACGAAACCTCCGTGTCACTCTTGACAGTACTCTCTCGTTGCACCAACATGTCATGAACATATGCAAGGCTGCATATCTTGAGCTGAGACGAATCAGCTCCATTCGCAAGTATCTTTCAGTTGATGCCACTAAAACACTTGTGTGTTCCTTAGTACTTTCAAGACTGGGCTATTGTAACTCAATTCTGTCTGGTTCGTCTCAATATCTACTTCAGAAACTTCAAAAAGTTCAAAATACAGCTGCTCGAATCATCCTTAGAGTACCACGATCAGAGCACGCCTCTCCCCTGCTCTGTACCCTACACTGGCTATCCATACGATCCAGAATTAAACAAAAAATTTGTTCTCTGTGCTACGTTTCACTGACGGGCTCCAGTCCAACATACCTATCTGACCTCACCCATGTGTACACACCTGCAAGATGCTTATGCTCCTCTTCTGACACTCCTATTCTCATTATTCCCACTATTAAGATGAAATCATATGGACAACGCTCTTTTGCATACCAGGGCCCAGCAACGTGAAACGAATTGCCCACTGCACTTAGACACAAAGACACAGTGATCTCATTCAAGAGCGCTCTTAAAACTCACCTATTTCAACTGCAAGAACAGACTTAAAGACCTAATAATGTATCCTTGCTTTAAATATTTGCATCATATTTTCTACTTTCGTTGTGTTTGTTTTTAATTTTGTAATCATATCATTATATATGTTTTTTAAGTGTTGTCAGATGTTGTAAAGCGCTTAGAGCTTCTAAAGATTAGGCGCTATACAAAGTCCTCATTATTATTATTATTATTATTATTATTATTATTATTATTATTATTATTATTTACTGTAATAACCAGTCTAAAAAATCCATCTTGGTAAAATCAGCACTATCAGACATTTTATATCCTAACACAAATATATTTATCCCATCAAAGCATTATCGCTTGTCATCAAAATTACAAAGACCAGATTTTATGATAATATCGGTCTTAATTTTATGACAATTTGACCCTTTTTGCCATCATCTCAACATAACTAGAAAATTAGTCTAACGCAGCTTTATAAATATCAAATCCTATCACCTTACCTACCACATGTTGTTATTCCCTTAGCTCGTTTTTTAACTTATTATCAGCTAGTTTTAGAAGTACAATTTACTCCGTAATCCAATAAACTCTTCGATAGGAACCAAAATTGTCTAATCCTTAAATTTTCCTATTACGTTTTTTTTAATATCATCACAGTGAAATCTGCTGTTTTTTGCATAATCTGAAAGATCAAACATCTTCAGATTATCGTACATTTCTTGATAAATATCATCAGATTTTATCTTTTACATAAGCGGGTCAGTATGTGTAAATAACAGCACCTCATCAGGCCACTTAACCTTTGCAAAATCGTAATGAAATTGGTACATTAACCATTTTGATATTTCAAGTACTGCCATACCGACATAAACTGGCTTGTTTAACTTCAGATTTTTTCTTTCTTTGTTGAATGGCTACTAGATTTTCATTAAATATTTTCACACTGACAAAATCGTCAGATGCTACTAGTTTATTACGACGTTGTACGTCATTGACGATCTCAATATTGAATGGCTTTCTGATATTTCCCATGGTTTTGCCAAAGACGCTGTTATTCATAAGCTTGAAAAAGTGTTTTTCTTTTCGAATGCTGTTTTGGCAGCTGCTAGTCGTGATGTATTTGAGTCTATATAACTCCTCATCCTCGGTGATTGATTAAATTTTAACTCTCGATGAACTTTTCTTAATACCAGACCATGATCAAGTGCCTGTTTTAGATTTTTATAATGACAAACGTATCTCCGTTTGTCAAGCAGATTAGGAACTAGTTTTCGAACAACAGATTTACCACTATTGCTAGCACTAGACGAATAATTTCTCTGTTTTTCTGATAATAAACTGTAGTCGATCAGCATCGACTCTGGACAGAATGGATAGTCGTCATGCGCATCACGAAGCTCAGCAGGATAGTCAATATCAACTTCAATAAAATTACTAACATCATCCGGTATAGTTTTATCAGTTTCTTTGAAAAACTGTTATTTGCTGATCCACCTAAACCGACCGACAGGCATAGACACCGACATGGAGAAATCATAAAAATTATTTGCATCTAGAAAGGTTATAAAACTTGATGGAGCTGCCGTATCGTAGTCGGGTAGATATTTATTATTAGCCCTGGAATATTTTCTTGTTATGACACCTATTCCTCCTCGGATTCCACGTTTTATAAAGTTGAACATATCAGGGTCTGTTAACAACTCCAGTTTTATTTTACTCTCCCAGTTTTACTTTATGCGTCCCAACTTAATCTGGGTGCCGCACAGTACCAAGCTGGGTCGAGTTCGTAGCTATCAGCGCTTTTATCTCTGAAATTTTCAAATATATCTGCAGGAACAGAACTTCTGTGATAAGATATAGGTCATGATAATCTCCCGTGATTTTGCAGCTGAAGAAGTCCCAAATCGATTTCGCATAAGAATAATTATCATCACTAACACCATCAAGATTTAACCTAGAATAAAACTTGTCCCGGTCAAGGAAGACACGTTTCATCAAATCTGCTCCAATCGTCTAGATATTCGTAGGGAAATATTCCTTTTCGTGTCAATAAACTGCCAGCAGTTTCACAGAAATGTTCAATCAAATTATTAAATTTACTGCAGCCTTTTACTAGTTCGTCTAGCGATGCTGCCATATACTGCAGACTATCAATAAATCTCAATTTGCCTAGCGTCATTGACATGTCCTTTCAGTGTTATTTTGGATGCACTTTATTTTGTTGTTGTTATTAATTTTCTGGTGGTTTATTATATCTTTATTACCGAACGCTTCAACTATAATATGAGCGTCATATATCCTCTGAAATTATTAAATACGACAGGAACAAAATCTGGTGCGGTATATTTTAAATTACATCTATCATGCGCTGGACCACGATACTTTCCAGTAATATGACGATGATCTTTTACTTTATCTTGAGGCAAAAGCACCTACTCTCAAATGTGGCATATTTCTGTTATGTTAAATTCAGCTTCTTGTTTTACTGTTAGTGGTTTCATCGCTACTGTATTACTGTGTAACATCATGATGAGATCAATTTCGTCGATAAGGTTCCTTAGCAACCAGACAGAAGGTTCCTTTTCACAGTAAATCCTTACTTGTTTTGATAAAGATGTATCAGGAACACAAAAGACTTTATACGCCGCTCCACAGGGAATATGTTCATGTATATTTCTTGTTGAAGATTCATCAGGGTTATTTTCTGCTCCTTGCACTGGAAGTAAAATGGACTCGAAATCTGCTTATTCTATAAAAGGCACTTTCATCTTGTGTCAGTAATTTGTAAAGTGTAATATTTTTTTCAACTTTGCCAGGCATAGATATTTTTTGAACATTAGAGCAGTATTCGAGGTGTCGATAAAGTACATGTTGGGATATACGGCTGTGCAACACCTGACACAGAAATATTTCTTTTCCTTATGCTCGTTAAATTGACCTCCGACTAGCCCATTAAATTTTTTTTATCTACGCATAGTGATTTTTTGAAAAGAGTAAATTTACTGCTTTTTGTGATGCTAGATCGCTGATATATCTTGGATATATATTCTGCTTATCATCCATACCAAATACATTAATACCTCCTGGTAACAGGAGATTGTTCTGTTTATCGAATTTTGGAATTTGATATTCAGAAACGGCAATGATAATCCCGCTAAAGTTTAGATTATTAACATGACAAATGTAATTCGATACTCGATAAGGATGGCCTCGTGCAGGAAATAACGCTGATAATATTGCCCATTGGAAACATTTTTTATCATAATTATTTACATTAATACTAAATTTTGAGTTTTTTATCCTAATTTGGAGCTCGACATATGAGCTACCTCACAATGGATTATATTGCATAGTGTGGAACAGTATTTCCGTTATCTTATCAAATTTCCAGCCAGAACCAGATGTACTGTACTCATCGATTTTCTTCCATATCTCCTGAAATATATTACCTGACAACGATATCCAATCTGTCCCTGTAAGAAATATATTAGATTTTGATGTAATATAAGGATTGGCAAATTCCTCACATTGCCTACCAACAAGTTGCTCTGCAGTAAGCTGCTCTGCTGCAAGGTGCTCCGACGTAGGAGTCTGATCGATTATACCATCCTTCCCTTTCTGTGGGGATTCCAGAGATGTATTAAGCATATAAAGCTTGATATGAAACTGTACTATTATTTTCAAGCCTTTATGCGTGGCAAGCTGGGATTTAATTGTTGGCTAAAGCAGACGATATAAGTTTGTGGTAGAGAAATTTGTACGTAAACGTTTATTATTAAATAACCAACTGTTATCAACACCAGGAAATGCGGTTGAGATTCTTATAGGCCGATATCTTTTCTGTCACGAACAGACTTTTCCTTGCTATATCGGCAAGTCTCAACATCCCAGATCAACTGTTTTATGTTTCTTTAATTGAGTGTGCTGTCTAATTTGTCAATTAAAGATCTGGAAAAGCTATTATTATATTATGGACCATTTATACCAGATGTTGATAATCATCAACGATCTTGCTAGACATCAAGAGATTTTCTGGTGTCACCAGAAATATAATCTTTTTGCTGGTAAAGAGCTTGGCGTTGTGATCAATATAAAAAGAAAAAATGCAATTGGATTCCTAATGGGAGCGGGTTATAAGATGAAAGTGAAAGGCGTTAATGATAACGAATATATCGGGATGTTCTTACGCGATTTTATCTTAACTTTGTTTAGCGGTGAGGAGATTCCAGACGGAATGAGAGTTTATCATATCAACGGCAGTGTTACTGACAATAACATCGCCAACTTGTCATTACAGGAGGAGTTTCAACTACATCCAGTCTATAATCTATACGAAGCCTCCGATAGTAGTATTGTTAGAAATGTAAATACAAAGAAGATTATTGGAAGTCTCAGTAATACTGGATATCTGAATGTGATGATCAGAGATACTAATACCAATCACATTAGCTATCTCTCACATCCTTTAATATTTGAAAGAGTTTATGATTTGATTCCTAGTGGATTAGTCATCGATCATATAAGTCATCAAGACAGATAAAAAGAAAATAATGAACGTGGCAAAGGAAAATTTAATTTTAAACACCCAATTCGTTCTGTTATAGCAACTAATTCTGTCACAAACGAAGAAATATCATTTTCATCAATATTAGCAGCGGCAAAATATTTTAACATCAATCCAAGATCAATCAAATATGTTGCTGATGGAGTCTATAAATCGGCCTTTTCAATGATAACTTTTGATAGAACCTTTTACTCAATACGAATCATCTGCCATTTAAAATATTTGCTACCTCGCTATTTGTCAAGCAGAAATTGAGATATTTGTTTAATGTTTCTTTGTTGTATTCGATTAGGATCTTTCCGTATCGAAGAATATGATCAAGTTCTATACTGCTTAACAAAATCAACTTATTTGTCTCTCTTTCTACTTAAAAGCGAGCTACCACGTTAACATCACCACGAAACAAATTTCTTAGTCTCGTCCAGCTGAAAGGCATTTATAATATTAGCTCGAGTAACAAATCTGTCCATATTTGATAATTAACATAAAATTGCAGTTTATTCACACATCAATTTTCAGAATATTTTTTCGATCTTCCCTTGTCAAACAACAGTGTGTCCATTTCAAAACAGTATCTCTATCGTATCTAACAATTGTTTTCATATTTTTCAAGTTCTGATACCTCAGAATCTGTCAGTAGCACATCAAACGCCCAGTGAGGATCGTATTCAACGAGAAAATTCACGTACATTTTTCTATGTTTTGATTGCTCATAAACAGTTTGACAGCGTCGAATAAGAAGTTCATATTGAAGATTTTAGCTCTGAAAATCCTTCTTATTTCGTCTGACATTTTATTACAGTAAATTAGATAAAAGTCTTATATATAAGATGTCTCAAACAAATTTCGTGTTTGCGAAAAGGCTGTCAGATTTTTACACTGATATTGGTTGTGATACAGAGAATCACCCAGCCAATCAGAATATGACGAATTCCAATACGGACAGTCAGAATGTAAAACAGATAGCTAGAAATCTAAATACTGCAACGCATCAGAATTCGACAACTTTCAATACTGATGGTCATGTAGAACTTCTCAAACTTGATCTAGAAACATTTATTTCCTGCCATTGAGGATAAATTTGCAGATGCTCCAGGTATAGTGCAAGAAGACAAACAAGTTTGAGTAGCAGCAAAATCACGGTATCATGTAATATATCACCTCGCTAAGAAGATAAAAAAAGTTTAATTTTACTGTCTCTGACAAGCCAGATATTCTAGGAGTAATTATATATGTTTATGATCCGTGGACAGTTAGATGTTTATGGCCGTCGAAAAAATATAAAATTTGATTTTCTATTTTTTAATCTTATTAACTTGATGGGAGAGTGCGAGTTACATTCTACGCGAAGACAATATTTGATATTGTTGTGCAGGCCAGTGAAATATAAGTCTGTCCTTTTGAAATACGAAAAGATTTACAATGACTGGATCGTTGGATGCTATGCATCACGCGATCCAATCAAAGATGTTTGATTTCACTAGTTGGTATCCAGCTATTAAAACTGTCTCCGTAGCCTCTCCATTTGACCAAACTTTACTTGCCTTTACTTGTTATCACTCGCTCTATGATAAAAATATCCTGCTCTGTCCGATGCAGCTCCTCTTCATTGAAACTTCCAATAATTTCTTCTCCCGCTGAATCTTTCAGTTTATACGTCACAGGTATTTCGCTAAAATTGTATCCACAACGAATCCTTCCTTGGACCAGTTAGGAGTGAATCCTTTTTCAAAAGTTTTTTTTTTCACTAATGAAATTCTAACTCTATCGCCCACGCTAAACTTGTGTCTTCGGTACATATTCTCATTCGCCAGTATTGGGTTATTTACAGCTTCGTTTGGTGAATTCAAGAGTTTTATGTCTTGTGTTATTATAATCCGAGACGACCTTTGGCAGATTGTCAACATACCTGTCAGTGTTTTCGGCTGTAAATTGCTTGTAAATCTTTTCTTTTAGCGTACGATTAAATCTCTCGACGACGACACTTTTCCCTTCATTTCTGTGATGTATTTCATTATGTTATTTTGTTCCAGAAACTGCTCGAATTGCTTATTAAAAGATTCTGCTCCGTGATCTGTCCATACCTTATTCGGTTTTCTTTCTGTGCTGACAATAATACCTCTCAACGAATCAATGATGGTTTTACCTGTTTTATCTGTAACAGGCACACTAAACGCATATTTTCTCAAACGATCAACTACATTCATCATGTGCCTTTTATTGTCATTATGCTTTACAGTGTGTCACGTATCAGCTAGATATATTGCTCATATGTCATCAGCTGAATTTGTGACAACTTTTCGTCCAGGAATTTTTTATATCTGTGAAGTTCATGTGCGAGACCGCTCAGCAGTCCGGCGCTCTGCACTCCATCGTCATAAAGATCATTTTACCGAGTCCTAGTTTATATCTAACTCCAATAATACCTTGTATATTTGTTTGTTGGATAATATTGCAATTTTGTCGTTTTCCAAGCTTGGTTTAAGTGTAAAATGTAATATAAATTTCAGAAAATCACCCGCAGAGTGCTTTGCATCCAGTCCTTTGGACGGGAATGCTTGCATTCCGGACATTTGTTTGATAAACATATCACAGCAATATCCAAAAGCTGCAGTTCCAACTGGTTGTAGTTGATTAGATGAATAATTTATATTTTTTGTATTTTTGGGACGCTAGCACGTACTGTTTGATAATATCACTTGGTGGTAGCCAAAACGAATCAATATAGGTGTTTTTAAACAGAGTTACCCAATGCGTACCAGATCCATCGTTAAAAATTTTGGATATTTATAACACATCTTCTCCCTCCAGATTCAAGTGATTAGACCGCTAGCGGTAGGATTCTTTGAATCCCGAGCTCATCTTTAGAAAATACTCCTTGAAATCCGCTGACATCTTTCAGTTTATCTAGAATCTCAAAGTTGCTCAACGAATGGATAGCAGTGATCTACCTCCAGGTACCGGGTAGCGTTAGTCCCCTCCCACGTCTTAGTCCCAACAGATTGGGAAGTAGACTTCCCGCTATTCCTGCTAGCAACAGCCCTATGAATCCACCTTGGATCGCTTTCCGATTCGTCTTTGTTTTAGTTGTTTTACGTTTCTTTGCTGTTTTACGTTTCTGAACGCTTCGTGTTTTGGGCATTTTTGTTTATTTATGATCGTTAGACAAAAATGAAATGCTTGGCATTTTACACTAACTGATTGATTCCATAACCAGACACAGCCTTCTTCGTGGCCCCGGATATGGCACCCGAGGCAGCAGCTATCCCCAACGTGCCTAGCACCGGTAGTAATTTGGGTAGAAACGTTTTTGCAATAATTGCCAGTGCAGGCCCCAGAAATCCTCCACGGATGCTTGCGATATAGACATTGCAGTAATGTGCACTTGCGTTGCCGAGAAATTTAAAATAAAAGATTTTTGCAGTCCTATTTTATTGATTTACCGCTGTGTTAACATTAATTTTGCTGGCAGTGGATGGTTCTGCGATCTTGTTCCGAAATCTATCTGCAGCGAAACAGACTGTCGTTTAATAATAGCTTGTGTTAAATTTTTACCTTGTCCCAGCGATAAATTCACTTCATGCACAATGTATTTCATTCTGTATTTATTTTCCTTCTGTTTGATAAAATTTGTAATGCAGAAATTCCGCTGCATGTTAGAGGATCAATACATTCAGCACGCTTGTTTGATAAAATTTCAAAGTGCACTTCAAGTGAAGAGGATCTAAAAACTGGTAGTCATTCTTGATCAGAAAATCAGTACATTCCCACCGCTTGTTTGTTTGATAAAGTTATACCGTCCACATTCAAACTTGGACGGTTATCCTGCCCTTGCTAGAATCTATCGTTAAAAATCTGTCAGATTCAATTAGCGCGTGAGTATAATACACATAATCTAGAGCTACTGGAGCCTGTCCAAGTGACCATGTGACTTCATGTCAGAATTTGACCAGATAGCTCGTTCGCTATGCTTACTGACATAAAAATGAAATAACGAATAAAGTGTTCTAAACTCTTCGACTGAAATTTGAAATCCACTATCAGCATCTTGATATTTTTGCATAGCTTCCTTGAGATACATTCAAGCTCGAGATACGTCTCTGTCAGCTAGTGCTGCAGAATCAGCTGCGAAATTGCATTCGATCGCTCGTTCTGGATACTGTTTAGAATTTATTCTGACAAATATTCGTCTGACATCTGCACTATCAAATACACAATTGTTTTGAAGCTGATTTTCACGTCTATTCTGTCGTTTAAACACATTAAGCACATGCCTTGGTAACTGCTCACTTGGTGATGTTGTTATAGCCAGGTATTACTGATCGAATTCGGTATTGCGGTTTGATAAATTATATTCAGAATAAACTGTATCTTTTTGTGAATGCTGTTAGCATCGTCTCAAGCTCTATTGATTTTATCGATCGATGGAACTATACGTGACATCCACAACGCCAATCGTGAAATTACAAATTGTGCATCATCACCACCAGCTCGCATCAGACAATCGCTTTGATCAGCTCGGTCAAGTATAAGTGTATGTTTTATCCTGCGAAATACCTTATTGTAGTCTCTGAAAAATCCGAATATTGTTATCTGATGTGAATTATTTCTAAACGCTCTTCGTTTAGCGTAACATTCGTTGTACGCTCTATTTCTGATGGGTGTACGTGTTATTCTGTTAACGAATGGTATCATTTGTGTTGATGTAGCTGCCTCACCTGGTGCAGGAATTCCAAGAATAGAACATACGGTTGTCAGCAAAGTTCTTAGGTCAACATTTGCATCTGCAGCTGGTGCAACAATTCCAAGAACTACAGCATTACTAATAAGAAAAGATCTCACTAAATTAGATCAGCAGCAGCATCAGCTCCAGCTGCAATTTCATTAAAATTATTTGGGCTAAATTCAGATGAAACATCTCCAGCTCCAGTATCTTTTAACCACATCATATCTGTTGCAACAGATCGTGAGTAGTCGTCGCTGAAAGAAACTATGTTAAGAATAGTACTTGCAATTGGCAGGTGCATAGAAATATCTTCTACTGTTTGATTAGCCAGTTGATATCTGGCGCTTCTAAAGAAACCATAACCATTATTAACAAGTACCAGCTGCAGTAGCAACTGGTGGTACCGCCGTTTTCATTGTACTACCTCGCACTTTAAGTACGGCTATGTGTGGTAGCAGTAATACGTTCTCGTCTCTTGTATTAAAAGTTCGAATCCCTGGTTTGTTAGGTTCGTTTTAATTTTCATCGAGATATTCAACATACTCAAATTCTGTTGTTGAGTCATCTGTTGGTATTTCCTCGGTCAGGTCAAGGTAATTTTTGACACACATTCTTTTTCTGTTATTGTTAGACAAAAATTAGAACGTCGTAATATCTGGTCGAGTGCTAGCGCGGTTCGCTAGCGAACCAGGTCTGGTATTAGTTACCAGTTTTCCAATAATTTCTACACCTGGTGGAGATAGCAGTTTTTTGTCCCTTTTATCAGCGCCTTAGTAGTTTCTGATATTGGTGATATTTCAGAAATTGCTTGTTTTATATCTGCTGTACCCGGTGGTCCACCCTTGATTTTATCAACAATCTTCTGTCCAACAGCTGCGCCTGTTGCAAAAGAGAATCCTGTGGAAAAAGCTTTTAATAAGTCTAACGCGATAGGCGATATTTTTTATTTTCTTTTGCAATTCCAGGTATATTTTCAATTATTTTAGAAAATATATTTCCAAAGAATCCTCCCACGATATGTCTGCGATGAATTGTTCGTTGTTTTATTTTGTTGTACAAAACTGTCTGATAAAATTGACTGTGATTAGTTAACTAATTTTGGTCTGCTAGCTGTGGTGAGCAGAGATCACTCCATCAACTAGTTGATGGACCTCAAGTGCAGATATATCACAATTTCGTCATTGAGATTTAGCTCCGGCAGGATTGATCAGTCAGTGTCATCGTGATAGAAGATATTTGATTTTCAACACTAACAGGATAATAGAATATGTCTTGGATTTACTTGCATTAGAGATCCAGGTGGTACGTCAGGAGAAAAAGAATAAATAGTTTGACCTTTACTACCACGTGCCTTATACGACCTGCTGACAATAAAGCAGTTTATTAAAATCGAATTTACATCTGAAATGTACACCGGTGACTGGCTATCCTACGAAATTGAAGCACTTTGCGATTCAGAATCATATTTTTTCGAGCAAATCCTAACAACGGTCCGATGCTGTTTCTGGTGCTAAATTCAACATTAAAATCATTTTTCAAAGTGATTCTATCACGCAATGTGCTATAATTTGGAAAGAGCTAAAAATTATCTGATGCAGATTCAGCTTTGTTTATAATCAATAACTTTATTGCTTTATTTAGACCAGTAACGTTATATGCGCCTTACTGTATCTTGACAGAAGTCCAAATCCGGCCAGCTGGACAGATCGAGTGAAATGTAAAATCGTCATTAAATTTAGTTCTGATATTTGCCATTGCCGGCCAAGCAGTAGCTGAAACTAAACCTATTTCATATTGCGTCAGGGACGTTTGCGTCCCTGAGTCCAGCTCGATTGGTGGATTATAAATAACAGAAGTTCGCACTGTCCGCCATAGTCTGTGATGAGTCAAGCAGTAATGTAGTTGATAACATTCATATTTTATTTGATAGATACAACTGGACTGCTGTCAGTTTGTGCCTTGCGGTTAGCTAATCAGATCGCGACGATATGATCGTTGTGTAAAATATAACATTCGACCAATGTTAGATAACTGTTTGATCTGAGATTATCTAAACAATTTCGTTCTCGATTTCTGTGCTTGTATTTCCGGCTTCCTTTGATGATATTAATATCATCAGTCGATCAACTATTTCAGCGTGGGAGTTATAGATTTTAATTCCACGACCTAATCTTACAGAATTGTACCTTTTTTGCTAATGTAAGTAATTTAGAATTCCCATTATATTTTGCTATTGAATTGTTTATATTTTCCAAAATGGTAAAATGCATTTCAGCGATAATACTTTTTCGGTACTTTTTGGCAAGATTATGCGCTTCCAAAAAAATCTTGAGAATTATTAATATTATCACGTTATTCAGATTCATTCAAAATTTTTATATCTGTTAATAACTCGATATATCTATCGATAACTGCATCCTCCAGTTTTCAGATATTACCTGCTATTATATCTATCGATAACTGCATCCTCCAGTTTTCCGATATTACCTGCTATTATAAGCTGTTCTGAATCAAATACACTCCTGTATCTCGTTTCGTTTTTATCTTTTTTCTTCTGCTCGATCCGCTCTTCCAATTTCTCGTAAAATCTCAGCCTGTTGTTCAACAGGATCACCAATTAGCTAAATAATTTATTCTGCAACTTTGTTTTGCTCCTCTCCAAGAATACGTCTTAGTCCTATCTCTGATATCTTTTGAAAATCTTCCGGTGATATCGCAGAAATATCTGGCTGTTTGCCAAGTACTGCTTCGGTCACTGGTCTAAAAAGTCTGCTGTAGACCCTGATGTTCCTCCTCAACCTTCCTTTTGAGCACTGCTCTAGTTGCAACAAATTTCATTAGAACCTCTATTCGTTTTGCGTCCATTTTTTTGTTTGATTTATTTTGTTAGTCTAATTATCGATTTTGACCGAATAGATTAATTTTCACAGTTTAAAATCCTCTGTATTCCACATCTGAACATACGATTTCAATCTCTTGCTAGTTTATCAAATAAAAAGAAACTGTGCCCGCCATAACCAGTAGCGTATTGATAAAGTTCGGCAAATTGGTCTTTCAATACACCCCGCACTGTTCTTTTGCTATGTTTTATGCATCGATATTGTTTAGTTCAGCAAATATTATGAAACAACCTGTATTTTGCCTGATAAATCGATCAATATTGTAGAAGCCTTGAGCTAGGCAGATTGCATTACATTTTCTGTTGCGCGATAGGGAAAAATAAGATTTCATCTTATTCCTCTCTGAGTTACTAAGCGGAATGTCATCCAATACAATTATTTTATATTCGTCTGAATCTAGCTGGGCAATAGGAATTAAATCTTCCGGTTGCTTTATGATAAATATATCATTGCCTACACCAAGTTAATTTTCAGCGTTTCGTTGTATTCGCTAAGCAGCTGGTATTTATCCTGCTGTGGTTTTATCGCATAAATATAAACTCGATCATAGTTGAAGAGGTCGTTGAGTAACAGATTCATCAGAAGGTTAGTTTTTGTGAAGGATGCCCCCACTGTGAGGATTTGGTTGTGGGGGTTTCCGGGTGGGGTGCTTCCAACATTATAATTAAACTATTGTAGAAGTCCCACCCAGGCTCCATTTTTGTTGGAGGTTAAACCAGTGAAAGATAGATGTACAGCTCCGAGACCCCAGTCAGCAATGCCGACGGTTAAATGGTTAAATATACAAAAAATGGTGAATTCAACGAATAAAAATTTAATAACAATTCAATAGTCAATTATTCAATTTTCCCAAGTACACTCCTTCAGCTTGACCCTTTAATAGCCTATTGCATCACTTGATTAGTAGTGTGAGATTGATTTCCACCTGTCCTTGGATTCTACTCATCTGTGTATTCTTCTCTCCTATTTCTACCCAATTCCTTCTGTCTTCCTCCCCGACTTTCTCCAAATTCCTTCTCTTCCTCCTCGACTTCCTCCTCCAGACTTCTTTTCCTCCTCCTCCACCTTCTATCCACCTTCTCTCCACCGATTAGACTTTTGTCGACTCTGACTGTTCTTCTAGTCTCACTTCCGTCTCCCCTCTTGGGGACGCGGGACTCAACTGAACCGAAAGTTCTGTCCCCTAAAAAAGCTTCTTTTTCGAAGCTTTTCTTCCCTTAGAATCTATTCTTTGTTTTACCGCCAAATTACGAGTGGCTTCTCGGAGTAACCCTATTTCGCATCAATATGTCAAGGCGTCTACTAACCCTTTTGCTTGCGAGTTACGAAGTTATAATTCGAATCTAAATTGTAATCACACCCTCTATCATAATTCCGATTGGATGTTGCTGTGAACCGATCCAATCAAACTTAGCGGCCAATGTTCTTCTGGCTGTCATTCCACGTGGGGACGGATTAGAACACGCCCAGTTGACCCCGCGGGATTCCTTTGATCCTAACCTAACCTCTTTACACCTAGGTGTGACTATACAAGCCTTTGTCAAATGCCGCCAGCGGTCGCCTACACCAACTCCAATTTCAGGTGGGTCACTGTAACCTTGCATAAGAGATTAACACTAGCCTGCGGAAATCTTTAGACATCAAACACATGGATGTAATATTCTAGTTTCTATATGACTTAATACCTGGGCTTAGCAAACGTGACATTTTTGCCCGATCCAGTTTGTCCTACTATCAGATAATGGCAGTCCGGTAGGTCGTGGTTATGCTGATGTTTGATTAATCGCTCCTTGTCAAAGTTTATTATGATCATTCTATACCATGTATTCACAAAACTTTTATCTCGCAGTTATAATAAAAATGAGGATTACACAAACGTGGTACGTTAATTGACAGCTCAACCGACAAAACGGCTTCAGTTACAACCACTACGGCTGGTGTAGATTTCCCAAATTATATTAAACAAATCTGGTTATGCAATGACAGGTAACTTAAGTATGTCAGGTCAGCGAGTCCTAGACTTGTAAATCTTGAGACCGATTACCCCTTAGCTAACATATATAACTCACAAGCGGTAAGTTACGCACAACTAAGCTCGATAGATAATAATAAGTTGTCATTATCTTGTGGGACGATGGCTGGAAATATAGATATGGGTGTGAAATTGATATTTGATAGTCAACTTGATAGAACAACTTTGACCAATAACAATTCTGCAACAAATGTAAAGTTTGTCAAAGGCAACTTTGTAACAAATCCGGCGACACTATGGTGGGAAATCTGGACATGGGATCGAGCAAGATAATAACTACAGCAATTCCATCAGCGGTATCAGATTTAACAAATACAAATTACGTCGACGATAACATAGCAGCGAATATTGCATCACGAGTAGCAAAATCCGGTCATACGATGACAGATATGTTAAGCATGGGCTCGAATAAAATAACAACAACTTATAATCCAGTGTCCCCATTCGATCTTACAAATAAATTTTATGTTGACGCTGAAATAAGTTTAACATCAGCGAGTACAATTACTTCTGTAGATGCTAATTATCTTAAAAAAAACCGGAGGTATAGTTACAGGAGTGATCGATATGGTCGATAATAAGATAACTTCTACGTATGTACCCGTTTCTACAGCCGATCTTACCAATAAACAGTACGTGGATAGTGTTACATAATTGCAATCTATTGGTGGTAGCACAGAACGAGCTAAAAATAGCGTTGGCCACATTCCGCATAGCGCTGATGCTATAAATAATCGTTGGGGTTTTGTTGTAACAGCGTCAAGTTATTATTCGGATAATAAGCCAGTTTATGCTTTTGCTTTTAACAACCCTTTATCTTACTGGTTAGAGTGGATCACAGACCGAGAAACAAGTGATTTTTGGATCAAAGTACATTGTCCAGCGGCCGTTGCAATTTGGAAATTTCAACTACGAGGTCGAATAAATGCTAATGTCGGAGAAAATTATTACTTTCAATTACTAGGATCGAATAAGGATTCAAACTGGACTGATCTGTACAGTATATTGATAGGTCCTGTTTATCTTTCTCAGCAATATACACATTTATCCTGAAGTAACCACAAACAAGTACTCTTATTTCCGGATTTATGTTATCAGCTTGAGCTGTAGTAGTCCTTACCCAGGTTTTGTCAATGTTTCAGATGTATACACTTGGCGATTTAATGTAATTGTAATCTATAACGTCTATTTATCCTCATTCATCAGAGTCGCAAAAGAATTCTATAATTTTATACTAAACCCGAAAACGGAGATCGAAATAACTGATGTTGATTCGCTAGACCCAGAACTTGTTGAAGAAGCAAGAGCGATAAATATAATTGCTCGAATGAAAAAATTAACTTTACGTTCCCCTGGTTTAATTGATGACTTTGCTAGAGTTTCAGGAATGAAATGCCCTCAACTGAGATACGCTATCAAAGACTTTGATATGATTAGTAAATACTGTCCTGTAAGCGAATGCGAGGAAAGACGATTAAAAGTTGAAAAACATTTGATAAATACACGGCTTGAGCTAAATAAAGAAAATGTTTTGACTATCGATAAATCTAACCTTGCAAAAACAAAATTTCATGGTGGTAAAAAGCCAGAGCAAGAGCGACTAAAGAAGATTCACGACGACCTTGATAAACAAGCTGAAACAAGGAAACACAGGTTTCTTAAACATCGTAAGCTCAAGGACACATTTGCTAAACGTCTAGTATTTCGTGTACTCGGTATGGACTATTATGATAAAAAGACACTGTTAGAAATAGTAGATAACAGTACTGACACTAACCTACTAACAACAGCATATCTAGTTCTGATAGACTCTCTCACCGGCAATAAGGAAAAGTATGACGTATATCACATTAATGCTGCACTAAACACAGTATCAGAAATTGAATCTAGAACTGAGTTATATGATGATGTTGAAAGAGTTTGAAGATATTACAACTGTGGAACCTAGTATTGTCGAAGATTATGAAATACATAATAGTTCTAAAAAAAAATGCATTGAAAAACTATACAAAAGAAGTTGGAAAGTTACTGATAGAAGAAAAATGCAGAAATATCAAAGTGATTGCTGGATACCTAAACCTACCCGCATAAATATACAGCAAGCTGATATTCGCGGTCTTTTAAGTTTTGCAACAGCATATGCTATTCTCAGGCAGCATCTAGTACTTAAAAATTTTAAACTGAGTCAGTTAGGCTATGTTGTAAGTTATATTGACGAAACAGAAAATATTTATCGTGAGAGAGTCAATGATATTACTGTAATACCAACACATTTTAACCCTCCAATTTCAACTTCAGTTTTAACAGATATCAGTTTTGATGATATCTCATCTGAAGTGTATGATAAGTACAGGGAGTTTCTTGCAGATCCTGTCAATACAAAATTTAGTGCTCTGATCGATAAGGTTTCAGCTGAAAATATTTTTATTACGGCGATTGAAATAATTGCAGAAACAGTTGCATAATGACGAAAAAAGAAATAATAGACGTCAATCATATTTCATCAGGTCTGTCAGACAATGATAGTGATGAGCTCGTCAAATACTATAAATATTACAATAAAAAAGCTTTACTGCGTGAGACAAGATATAACATTTTATAGAAAAATAATAAGCGTGCTGAATTATATTCCTATGATATTAACAACGGCTGGAATTGCTACAGCCGGCGAAACCGCAAATCCATTATTGCTGATAGTGCCGGAGATAGGTACTGTTTTATCAGCGGTAAATAAAACGATCGGGCCAAAATACGAGAACAAAAATATTCCTTGTAAAATAGCAATAGCGACTTATAATAAAATACTTAATCAACTTCGAGCTTATCTGCTTGGTGAGAAGTTGATAATGTTAGATCTGATACAGGAACTGCGAGTCAAAGACGATTTGCTCGTAGATATGATACCGAACAGAGCTACAAAATATGAAAAACGATACTCAGTAAATTTTATGTAAAATCTCCAGCGATTTCATTTAAAAAATAAAGATAGTAAACATTTTGTGTGAAAATAAGGATAGTAAATCTTTAATGTGAAATATAAATCACAGTACCAGCCACCATACTGTTAAAAATAGAAAAAGGAAGTACCTGGCGAAAGGTTGAATGACGTTTAATGTCTCTTAAACCTTGGGTAATTGTTATATTTCTATTTTCCATTGTGCATGAACAGAGGGCTGTCCAGTCTGATTTTTAATTTTGTAATCAAATAAAGCACACACCCTAAGTAAACCACAGGCGCTTTAAAATAAACGCCCTTTTTGAGGTTCGGGGTGCATCTGGATTTAGTTGGGTTTTTTTACAATTAAAATTACCTATATAAGTATATCTCTTCTTTTTCAATGTATCGCAGGGGCTTAGCATTTTTCTGGAGTCGAACTCACAAAGTCGTTTCCACTTCTCGATCCAACGTCTGTCTGAACGCCTTACCACTTCGTCCACCGAGCTCTTACAGATATACAGATACAATTTAAATATATAACTATACGAAACAGACACTGATCTCTTTAAAACGTCTGTTGCGAAATGTAAAATTATTGATTATTTTGTCAAATCTCAGCGAGTTATTTATAGCGCATTAATAGCAAACAGACGTTTGACCTGAGAATCACAGCGAGTTATTAATAGCGGATTGGAATTTTGTGTGAATGTTAGGAATAGTAATTTTGTGTCAAATATAAATATAAATCGCTAGCGATTTCAAGTAAAAACATCGCAGTTGTAGACAATAATGGGCTTTTTCTAAGCCAAACCCTATTTTGTATGACGACGATGATGATTCAGTGGTACGTCCTTGACAGGTAATCAATAACGAAATCGACGCTGTTGCCTCAACAAGTTGTTTTCGTATTTTGTTTATACTAACATGGGGGCTCTGGGTTCTGGCTAAGAAACCCCATTATAGTCTACTACTATGGTGATGTAGAAACAACAATCGTCGTTTTTTATAAAGCCACCTTGAATAAGAAAAATGCAACAAGTCTTTTCACAAAGAGATCTTGTGATCCCTGTTCGTCCTTGAAAGAAACACTTAATTCAAGCACACGTTGCTTTTTAGCAAGGGAATTAAGTTATCAGCATACAATGAAATAAAATATTTTCGTATGCCGTCGATATCTACTATAAATTTATCTTGAACGGCACACAATATAAATCGTATGAAATTGTTTAAAACAGTTAATAAAACTAATACAATTATTATCTACATACTATTGCAGTTGATGGTATCCGTTAATCAGTTTTAAGTTTTTTACACTAGGTTTAATATATTTGTACATTGCTTTCAAAATATTAAGCATTTTGCTATCTTTTTAATTGTTTTAAATGTTTCCTATACAAGGACCTTGTTTTCTCACGCAAACACATTTAATAAATCTACAATTGTTCTGTCAAAGCTACAATTTGACTTGCTAGGTGCTCTAAACAACTATGTTATATGTAGCACCGTGGCCTTTTCGGAAACAGGCTGTTTTATTACTAATTTAATTGTTTTGTTCACACAATTCCATTAGTCTCGTATCCAAGTCAGTTGTAAATATTCTACTAAGTACAGATTATAAACTAAGACCTCTATATTTCTGAATATATCTTTATCTTTCTTTTTGTCCAACGGAATCATCACACACGTGCACCAGTCATTTGCGAAATATAAACATTGCCAATCGACTGCCATTGCAAGTTCGAAAGCAGTTTCTTGCCATGCGACAGATGTGACAAGTTTAAACGTACTTCATTGTCATTTGACAGCCATTCCAAATTCAGGCTCTATGCTATGCCGTTCGACAGCCATGCCATGTGAATCAATTACAGTTAGTTTTCTATCTGAGTAAATTCCAGAATGATTTTATCGCTTTCTGTCTAATGCATTTATTATTTATATAAATGAGATCGTTGTAATCAGTTTTTTTGTTGGTTTTGGCAATTCAATATTTGTTACAGGGATCTCTTTATTTTATAAATTCATCAACATATACTAGGAACTGAAAAATCTATGTAACCTTAAAAGACCATGCTGTCATTATTTCAGAATTTCCACAAGATGAATCAAATCATGATACCTTTGGTTCTTCTTGTTAAAATTTGAAAGCACTATACTCAATACTGTTTGATTGCTTCAACCCAGAGTTTTAAGAAGAAGCCCGTATGGTATTCACTAATGCATGGACAGCGTCACCTTATTCACAAGTATTAATTATGATATCTCTAAACTTATTAGATGAACAAATGTAACAATCATAATACAAAAGTGTTGAAAGACATGCTGTTTATCATCATGTTAACTTCTTTTTGGTAAATCTCAATTCAATCTTTCAGGATTGGAGAGGCGGAGCAATTTCAGGCCACACCCTAAGACGTCAATCTGAAAACTTAGTTCCTGGTACACCAAAACAAACTCATTTATTTAAAATTTTCAAATAACCTCATTGCTGATTTAATTTAGCCAGTCATTAAACCTGCAAAGTTCCAATGAAATATTTTAAGCTATGTTTGGAGAATTAGAACCAATGAGCATCTCCGTGATATTTGATTTGCAAAAGGTCCTATTTAATGACATTTTTTCACCAAATTTATTACACAGTGAGGCAGAAAACCTCATCTGCACAAAAGCGTTATTAATATCAAACCAATCAGGTTAGTATAGAGTCGAATACGAATTAAATCAGTCAGTTTGGGATAAGAGTCGATAACTAGCTTTTTCTAAAGCTGTTTTTATTTATCTTCTGTCCAAACCTATTTCGCATTCACACCAATCCCGCATTCACCTGCTCAGTTTCAATACACATCCAAAATGTATGTGGGGAAAAGCGATGAATTGCTTTGTCTCTCACAGACGCGGTATAGACAGACTGAAGCAGGGGCATGATAGGAAGACAACCTTGTTTGAAATGTGAGAGCATAAAAATAAAAATAATTAATCACGTTAAAGCAGCATCATATTCTAAAATCGCTTTAATATAAATGTCGTCAGATGTAAGCATGGTACATAATCCAATGTTACAAGTCACAATATCCTGAATGCTACTTCAAACTATAGTTGTTCATTTATGGTATTGTCCTTTGAGTTGGTTATCTCTCCTCTAACTGAAACGAAAAGATTTTGAAAATATATTATTGTAGACATTACACTGAAATATTTTTTTCTTTTTAATTTACTGGTGGTAACTGAATAATTTGCTTATCGGTTGCTGCAACATGTTTTCTCTTTATTGATCGCATTTTGTTGTCAGGCAACGTTACTACGAATGCTATTAAAATTAAAACATTGCGGTGGATAGTACGTACTAGTTCTATACATTTGGTTTATAGTTCAATCGCTGATCAACAAGATGATCAAGGTATTACAGTAGTGCCAAGATGCGCCATAACATTTTATTTATGATTCTTGGATTCAAATCAGCCATAAATTAGAGTCTGTAAGTAATATTTTTTGCAGACTCTATTTAATGTTATTTCCATGCTACCAATCATCTCTTCAGACAACATATAAATTCACCACTGACAGCAGCTGACATGTCCAGTCTACGTTTTGTGAGGTATTAATAAATAATACAAGAATTGGAACAGTTTCTGATAAAATTCCATCAATCATATATTGCTGAAATTTGTGCGGAAACTTGAACCATAAAACTGCACATTAATACAATATATTCTGTATATTTTCGGAATCGTTTGCACAAGACAAAAATAAACAGATACGCAACTTCATTCATCATTTCCTTGCATCCGGCGGTTGTTTATTATATTCAGTTTTAACATGGCATAATCATATATTACGCTCTAAGTATTATAAATGAGTAATTAATTAGGGAAAACAAACACGTGTATTAAAGTAGGCATCAATATTCAACGGCAAGACAGACAGCTTATCTATCAATGATGCAGTGTTTCTATTAGTTATTTTCACATTGTATCTATTAGGTTTATGACATATGGCAATGTATGCAAAATAACATTTACATATGGTTTTATTAAATTTAAAATGGCATTAAGTTTTGCTTGAAGAACTGAAATAAAGTCACATCAATTTTTTTTCTACTATTTCGTAGAAATGAAGAATTATTTTATCGAGTAAATTAGTCATTTCAGTTAAATATACTATCTGTACAGTGACTTAGACATTTGAATAAAATACAATCTTTGTACAGTGACTTAGACATTTCAGTCAAATATACTCTTTATACCCTCTCCTTTTTTGTACGCGTGGGTTGAGTCTCAGGCTCAGCCAATGTAGTAATGTCTAAACGTATGCCATTAGCTTCCTGCGGTTCTCTGATCTTTCCGGGGTTTTCCCTGGTTCTTCCTCAACCAGTTATACTAGCCACCATGTATAGCCTATTACGTGCTGAAAAATAGCTTTAAACTCCAGACGGCAACATCATACTTGTGCATCAGTAACCTATGTTTTATGGCATAAAACTTTACCGTGATACAGTTCTTAAGTTTGGCCTTATTGACTTTTGCACATACTTTTAGAAAAAAGAAAGTTATCAGAAAGTATATTTCGTATGCATTACCGAGATGGTGGCCTGGTATATGTTGTTACCATGCCAGTCCGTAAACACGTTCATCCGTCCGTCCGTCCATCACACCTTGGAAAGAGTATTTGCTCAGGCGGGTTTCAGGCACTGGTGGGTCTCCCTTGATCCAAGTACACATGTCAGATAATTACTTTTTTCAAATCATAAAAATAAAATTTCCAAATTACAGACTTTCTATTAGTGCTTTGTGCACATCGTTCTTTACACTCACAAGAATTTATATTATTCTCGTGTGCACAATATTTTCTCCACTCACAAATATTTCCTGTTATTGCCGTGTGCACAATGTTCTCTCCAATCACTAAGACTTATTATTGAGGTGGTCACAATATTTACTCCCATCATACATGAGTTTTTTTTTTCTATTCTAAACTAATAATTTGGTAATGTTCTAAATGGGGAATATAAGTATAGAATAGCATGCCCAATTATAGAATGCAATCAATACATTCGTAAGGCTTTAACATTTTTAATGAATAAGGTCAACCTGAGTTGCCTGCTTCTAAAAGCTATGTAATCATAGCAATAAACCTGTATACTTTCATTCAGTGTATCCTGTAATAATTATTAGGTCTGTGTGGTGCTCTCATGCATCGACAATTCAAACAATGTACATTTTATATCTTCTAATTACTTTATTGATTGTTTCTGTATAAAATAGACAGTCAGATCCATTTTGCATTAGAGACGGTTCCAATAACATTATTATCAAAAAGGCTAGGAAAAAGGAAACATATATTGAGTTTTTATGATTATTACGATCAGAAGCACGAATTACTGACAGCTGTTACCAACACTGATTCAACTGTCATATTTAAACATGGTTTATAGCTTGAAGATGTCAGTATCTAGCTTTTATGCAAATATTAATGGCATACTCTGATCTAAACGTTGAGTACAATCCAAGGTCATAAATAAGAATAAATTTTTTGCATTGACAAATGATGACAGCATTGAAACGTCTGTCTCAATCGCTGAAAGAAAATATTTCGATTTTGGATTTTTATTACAATGTAGGTATAATGTTTATGTTAAAATGGGTACAATGTTAAATGTTTACAAGGAAAGTGGTATGTATGTATTTAAATGGGTATGATGCAAGTGATATTTAACAAATCTTATACAATGTAACAACTATGTATCAAAATTTATACAATGTGTTATGTATGTATCAAAACTTGGTACGAGGCAAATGGTATGTATGTATCAAAATGTATACATTGTAAAAGCTATGCATGTATCTAAATGGGTACATGTATATATATATATATATATATATATATATATATATATATATATATATATATATATATATATATATATATATATATATATATATATATATATATATATATATAACAAAATAGGTACAATCTACGTGTTAGAGATGTATCAAAATGGGTACAATATAAGTGTTCTGTATCAAAATGTGTACAGTTTAAGTATTATTTATCTAAATGGGTACGAGAAATGTGCTATGTATTTATGAAAATGCAACCTTTCTGTAGGTATCAAAATTGGTATAATGTAATTGTTATTTTATAAGCATGATTGTATTCAAGCTCATTACGATGCTTTCTTGGTAAGAAAAATTCCATTTGACAGTATCGTACAGGAAATGTGTGTCCTATTGCATGTTTTACAAAAATGTCTTCTCTGCGTTTCATTCCATAAATTACTTTATTAGAACGCTTAGGATCGGATGAGTTAAAATGAGTGAAACAGCATATCACTCAAAACATGGCCTTTAATGTTACCTATTTATTTTTAGTTGTTTATATTGTATTTCCTTTCACTTTTGCTCATACTTATTTATATTTTTGACTAACGGTAAGATGGAACGTGAAGTTGATTAATACTCAGATCGAAGTTACGGAAAATATATCAGCATCGTAAATTAATAACACGTAACTTGTGTTACCCTAGTATCAATTTATCGCTTTTTAAACTTATCTTATGAAACGTGTGTCGGTTATGCCTCGCAACATTCATCTTCACTTTCTTTCTCAAAAGGCCGATGTTGATTTTATTTAGAATTCGCTTCTCTGTCACATTTAAAGCCATTTATATCAGCAACAAATAACAATTAGAGTAACTTTTATGTCAACAACGAATAGCAACATTTTATTGGTTTGATTATAGGCAGTGTAAGTTTATAATAAGGATACACAAACAATCGACATTCACCATGAACAGCAATCAGTTGAAAGAAGTTATTCAGTATAGATCCGAATTGCCATTGCACCTTATTCGTGTTCGAGTGAGAAAAAACCCTTTGTGAATACCTTTCTTTATATGGTAATTTGGACTTGATAATAGCAACACTGTCACGAGTTGTCAAGAGTCCGTGGCATATTTAGACTTCATAATAGCAGAACTGTCATGAGCGGACTAGAGTCCGTGGCGTATTTTGGTGATTCATGCACTATGCATACACTAAACGAAAGCTAGCATTGCGGCCTGAGACAATTGTATATCGGTTTTGTACATTTAATCCAATAGCATCGGCCCGATAAAGTACAACATCTTCCTTGAATTTATTTTCCAGCTGCACTCATAAAAACATAATACACTGCATACAATGTCTAAATTTGGTAAAGATGCATTAAAGGAGATCGTAAAATTGACTCTGAGAATTTATCAACTTAAACGTTTCCTTCCTATAGTTAAGAATAACTAAACATCACCAAAATCTGAACAGAAATAAAACTAAAAATAAACTTACATAGCTCTGGGATATATTCAAAATTATTTCTTTCCCGCTTTTTTACATTTGCTTTTGTAAAATCGCATGTATAACGTGTTGTTTTATATAGAGAGCTTACGATAATTTATTTGTCGGTTGAACGAAAGTTTAGAAGATTTGCTTACAATTTGGTACTTCTGATCATGATGCATGACCAGTCTCGTCGAGTCTGATCATGACGAATGAGCAGTCATGTCGAGTCTGATCATGATTCAAGACTAATCATGTCGAGTCTGATCATGATTCATGACTAGTCATGTCGAGTTTGATCACGATTCATGAGCTAATTATAATCACGAATTAAGTAATAGAAACAAAAAAAGTAACAAACTTTGTAAAACGTGACAAACACTTTAATTATGTAAGTTACAACTGAAAATGTGAGAGGAACTTACAGTACTAGGAAGTAAATCCAAAAGAATCTTGACAAAGTTCTATAAAAGTCCAAAAGAATGAACAGTTCAGTATAAATTTCAAAACCAGAAATGTACTGGTCCGCCAAGAATCGTGACGTAAAGTCAAAATGGCGTTGCCCAGAAGTCCTTAGAATAATTTATAATAATTCCAGAGTAATATTATAGTCCAAAATATGGTGGGTGGCTCTGACTGCGATGTTGGCTTCGTCAGTATTTATATATTGTTCATTTTAAAGTTTCACGCTGGATAACTGTAGATGACACCCTTTTCACTGAATGGCGATCGTCATTATATTGTTATTTCTCTAGTAGATAAAAGAATATTTATTCTTCGAATAATCACATGTTCTTTTTTCAGTACATGTTTACTACAAAATATATCTTAGCATTTTTCTTCATTTCATTATCTGTGAGTATTAAACCCGGCTATCTTGAATTTCTAGTCTGACGCTCGATCTATTCAACCATCGCAACAACTTGGCAGGTCTATTGCGACAACAATATACAAAATGTCTGAAATGGTTAACATTTTACCTACCAAAGCTATGCTTATGCATCACTAACCTAAACGCCTGCACAGCTTGTACATTCTAAATGAAAATCTAATTTATTTCTCAAAATACAAAATTTGAAAGTTTAACAGAAATAAGATTAATAATAAAATTCGTCCAAACAAGTGATTTAAGAAAGAAGGGTATGCTCCCCTATTTTACAACGCATTCATAACAATTATCGTATCTCAGAATTTCTCCTAAAACCACAAAATAGTTGTATCAAATATTTTGCCCAGTAAAATAAAAATGTCGTCTGAATTTCTGTAATTGTGCTGAGTCTCCATCAAATGTAATGTCTCTTATTTTTCTAAAGCCCAAACCAGCATAATTAAAATATATACCATACAAACTTACGATTCCTAAACCCCAAAGCAGCATTGTTATAGCAGGCACTATACAAATCTGCGATTACGAAACTCAAAACATCATTGTTATAATAGACACATGCAATGCTACGATTCGCAATTGTATTTATATCATTTATATTTCCTTTCTCAATTTAAAATCGGGGCCCCGAGTGGCCGAGTGGTCTAAAGCGCTCTCCGTTACGGATCACTGCCATCTCACCTCTGTCTGCGTGGGTTCGAGTCGCGGATTCGGCGAATGTGGATATGTGAGAAAGCTTGCCAGTAGCTTCTCGTGGGTCGGTGGGTCGGTGGTTCTTTCCGGGGATTTCCCGGTTTCTTCCTCCACCATTAATACTGGCCTATCGTGTGCTGAAAAATGGCGTTAAGCCCCACAACAACAACAACAACAACATCAATTTAAAATCAACAATATCGATCAAACCGATATCTGATTTACTCACGTATTTCAGTAAAATCTGTTTAACTACACTCTTGGATAGTTTGCTTGGAAAGCATTAGCTATAAATTCTTGGTAATACATTCTTTGTTGTTTCTTGTGGGATCCATACGTCACGCACAGCAAAGAAAACAACTGAATTATAAGAACGATTCAAATATGCTGCTTGTAGTAAAACAGAAGAGGAAACAAAGGTACTTTGCTTTACATTTTTATCGCAGGTTAAATTACATTGGTTTTGTTGTGGGACAATAAAAGAAAGTCTATTTCATTAACATCATCTCTCCTACGTTTATGAATATCGATAAAGAATAGACAAATAAAATTATTGAAACCGATTTTACTTAATCTGCCAATCTTGGGAATAACAATTGCAGGTGCTTCTAATGAGACTTTAAGACTGAATACGACAGAGAAATCAATTCATTCCGGCATACAACATAGCATACTTAACGGCATATATTCTGCTGGTGGTAGCTGTAGCAATATTTGCCCATTAGGAATTTTCCCTGGATTACTGGAAACGGCTGGCTTTACAAAATGTAGTCCTACTGTTGGGCAACGAACTTTTATTCCAATTGCCTAGGCTCTAAATAACCTAGAGTGTTGCTGTGCCGTAAAGCACCTACCAAACCAAACCGTGATTATATATAATTATTAAAGCGTTTGGTGAAGCTTGATAGATAATAATTATGCGTATGTATTTCCCAGTAAGTCAATGGTCTTTATATAATACCGAAATCTTTAGACCATATATCCGGAACGTTAATTCGAAAATGCAATAAAAATGAACTTTTTGGTATGTTGTTCACAGACTGGATACATGCACTTCCAACCGTATGGTGATCCCTCTTTGAATCGTTGAGAATGGTATTTGCAAAAACAATTTGAGCTAAAACAGCGATACACAGAAGATGTAGCTAAGCTTGTTTGTTATATGACGCTAGTTGTATCTGGTACTGGTACGTGGACGGCCAGGAATTTTGCATCCAAAATAATATCTAATAAAGTTCTTGACGGTCAGATTACTTCAAGGCATTTGTGGTTCTACTCGTTATTCGCGATAGAAATGTTAATATTTTCACTTTGTTCTAGTTCGCAAAAGTAAATTCATGTTTCATCACTTATGATAATCTCACTCAAATGGATTTCGTTGCTGTCTTTTTTTTAAAAATATATTTAGCGAGTTGGTGTCTCGCAATTTCAAGATGGGTTTGTCATCACCCGTCAACAAATGATGGACCCATAATGCACACACCTTTCTGAGTTTTAAATGATTCTTCGGTATATTAAAACAACAGACGAATAAATACCCGTGATAATAGAAATATCTTCCATCAATTATTAAGCATTATCATAAATTGCCCACTGCACAGTAGACGTTTCCTGCTTGCCAATCGCAGACAATTATCTCCCACAAAGTGGGTTATCTTCAATAGATTATTGACCATCTTCAAAACGATAAGACACTGCAGAAATGTAGGATATGACAGAGAATTACATACGTAGACTTCATTGAAGTTGGTCTTGATATTAGACACAGAGAACCATAAGCGCACCCGGATTTTACAGTATGCTGTTTACTCAGAAACATCATTATTTCTTCTTCTACATAATTCTTTGTCATTGTCATTCACTCATTTTATGTCATTCGCATATATCATCTATCACGCAACATTAACTTTATTGACAATTTCAAAGAAACAAAGATTATGCACATATTCAGAGCTTTTCAAGTATCCCTCGTACAAAAATGATAAGACGATTCCTGGGACAGTGATTCGAGGCATACATAATGCTATACATATATAGTAATGGTGTGAGTTCTTTAAAAATGCAACAGATAACAGATACGAGTAATAATAAGTACGCAGTACGCAATTACTATTATATTGCAGTATTTAAGATTTACCTGAAGAAAATATACTAGCAAGCAATGTGATGCATAGAATTATAATGCCCTCTTCTATGCCATGAAATGAAGCAAATTTCGGGAAAGAAACGTTTGCAACTTTTTTTATCACAAGTAAAATATAAGTCCTATTATTTTAACATTGACATGACCAGGTAATTAGCAGAGAATATCTTACATTCTTTATGTGATCTTATTGTGGTGCTATTTCATATATTACAGATGATCAATGACCTTTACATATGCCCATTTCCATAACAACGATGACTTCTTACGCAATTTAATAACACGTAGCACAAATCTTTATCAAACTGGTGATCTCAGAAATCATGTTTGCAATTCATTTAAAATACTAATCATTTGGTGACTAATTTGTAATATGGCGAAGTTTGAGGTAGTCTCAGCCTCTGTAACCATGTCTGGATTTGATGTGCATTCTGCAGGACGGCACGAATGAATGGATCTTCTGCGATTCATTTCTTTGCATGTACATGGGTTTCAATACTTTATGCTGTATGGATTATTTCAGGTCATCGCTCTTGCACCGGTGCAGAAAACGTAAATTTGATATATCATAGCATAAGTAATTATATAGATGAAAACGTCAAAGCTGTCGCGTGTACAATAACTGTTCTGTATATAAAAAGAGTCACCAAAGCATGATCCTTACGCATTTTTAAAACTCCTTCTCCAACCTCACCCAACCCCCATTCTTCCATAATTAACTAACATTTTAATTGTATATCTTTATTTTATTGAAGGAGAATCATGATATATCGTGAATAAATATTGTCGTTTTAATTATTTGTGCTGCCAAGAACTCTTTCAATTCCATTACCACCGAAACGTTGCAGGTTACTATACAACATTTGCAGGTACTGACAAAGGTTGACAGAGGCTTCCGCCCTCATCAAGTTCGGCTTAGATGCTTCAGCCTTTAGATTGTTTTCTTTGTCGCAGTTTTACGTCTCATTTATTTCGCAATATATTATATTTATTAGTGGTTCTTCTTTTCATATTTTGGTGAATTTTTAGCAAATCCTCATGAATGAGTAAGTCTAATGCATTATGATATGCAGTATTTCCTATAAAATAACTGGATATATTATATCTATTTGTTTGATTTTGTTATATTCAAGTCGAACAGAATCGAAAATGTTCCGAATGCACTGGTCTGCCAACAGTACCGATGTATCAAAATGGCATTGTCCAAGACTCCTTTGAATAATTCACAATAGATCCAGAATAATATTTTAGTCCAATGATCACTTTGTAATTTCAATGACGAATCCAAACCAATGTTTCCTCTGATATAATATCTAAACAGAACATAAAATATGTCTGAAGACTGATGTTACAACAAGAACCTAAGAAATAATTCTGACTGAACTATCCAGCGCCATATATTTAATACAAGCATAATTGTTGAAAACGCATATCCTTACTGCTCCCTAAGTGCCGCTTTGTAAATATCACACATCGCAAGAAACCCCACCAGGAAATAACTCATCCAATTGGAGTTAACTTAATTCTTCAAACAACCCACCTGACCAACTAGCAAATTAAAAAAAACTTCAAAGTTGTCAACAGGTTTTATTAGTCGTATTACTATAAACGATCGTAAACACCTACATCAATAACAATTTATAGATCCTACCCAATATAAACTCTTAATATCTTAAAATGGAATTTTATATTCGTGTAAAAGGAAGATATCTAATATCTTGACTATAAATGATCATTACACTTTACAGCGATGAAAAAATATTACACATAATGGAGACACCATCATTTACCAAGAATTATAAAAAACATAGATATACATAACAACATTTTGCCTTATTTCAAGGAAGGATATGATGCATTTGGATCGCTCGTACATTTGCCTGTCCGTTACGAAGCGATTCAACACTTTAATTCTCATGCAGTTTATATGCTTATTGAACACACACACACACACACACACACATATATATATATATATATATATATATATATATATATATATATATATATATATATATATATATATATATATATATTAAACGAGGAGATGATTGGGTTTCATTTCTTTAAAGTTTCCTTTAAATTTCCGCAAAAGAACATGAAAAAGACACAATATCTACCTAGCTTTTTCAAAACAAAAACGCGTTATCAATTGCTTATCTACAATGGTTGGTTTAATTAGAACTTTCCAGGATAATCGCGGTTTGGTGTAAATGCGAAATTTGTTTTCTGGCTCATATTTCGCTATTTTTCTACAAATAATCCTACTGCACCACTTGGACAATTTAACACCAAATTAGTATGCACAATGAGTCAAAAAAGGACCATATTATAGCTCCTCCTCCGATATTACTTTGGGGATTTTATCGAAACTTTGCGCATTTGATGAGCGGTTACTTTAGCAGTAAGCAGTTAATCTACTTTTTGTTCTCAAAGATGCCTCCAAAGAATTTGCGAAAATGGGGTTTTCAGAAGTATGAAATCGGTGCTCCTCCCACATCCGCGGAAAGATTTAATTGACACCACTTGTTCTTAATGACAATGAGATTTCTATATGCAGTAAGGTTTTACTTTTATCTCTTTCTCTTTCTATAGTATTCCCTGATTATTTGTTGAAACAATACGTATTTTAGAATATCGTGTTAGAAAGAAGGCTTACATCACTTGTCTTCCTTTTTGTCCTCTGTATACATCCTAGTCTATTATGTTTTAACTTATTTTTACTCAGTTCGTCTTGAAAAAAACAAGAATCTGTTCGAAATGAAGTGTTGGAGTTTCTTTTAAAATAATTTTTTTTCTCTTGGCAGTGATAATTCATTAACCAGTAGCAGCTTTTATCTTTCATTGATTTGCCTCCTGAATTCCGGGCAGCATAGGGATAATGTGGGCCCGAAAACATCATCTATGATTCAGGTTCCGGAACCACTGTGAATTTACTAGGGTCAAGGTTGGTACTTGCTGATTTTCTGACAGACGAAACCAGTTAATCCTTTCATCTTTTAAATTTGTTGTAAACAGTCCCAACTTATTAGCCTTACCATCTGGAGAAATATCGAAATCTAAAGCTTAAAGGTTAATGGCTCATGCTTTCCGTGAGGCTGACAGAGCAAGTCATTGACATTACACAAGTACAGTCAATTACAGTTTGTCATTCTGTTGCACAGGTACAGTCATGTAACGATATCCACGCTATACTTTATCACGCAGAAGCTCATGTCAAATTAAAGTAACGATATCCACGCTATATTTGTCAATAGATGAGTTCATACTATGGCATCATTCATCTTGTGTAGGAAAAGAAAGCAAAAACAAAAAAATGAAGTTTAAAATTTCAAATATAAGTTTTAAACATAATAATGAGGTGATACAGAGATGAGTAATAAAACATCTTCATCAATTTACAAATTAAATTTTCAAGTGATACAAGTAATATAGGCCACAGGTTCAAATCATACATAAGTGTAGACAACAATAATTATATAGCAAGAGATTAGAAAAAGGAAGATATATCGATTCTTGTATACCACTTTATATGCGGATTTATGAGATTTTCTCTATCATTCAACACACAAAAGAAAACATTTCTCTTGACAATATCTAAATATGGTTCTTCATGTAACCCTATGTCAAGGAATAAGGCAAGAAAATAATTTGGTAATGCCCTAGAACAATTTCGGTACTTGGTTTCTTAGACGCATACAGCGTTACTGAGTGTAGTTCATTTTTTTCCATTTTTGACTGGGCAATACATGCATCTCGCCGTAGGTAGTACGCAGCGAGATATCCATATAGTACTATGTGCACGGGTACTTTACCCCTGCTCGTGTACTTTTGTTTTTCTCTGCATTTATAGGAGACAAATTGTCCCATGCGAGACAGTGATCGCTTGGGTCTTGTCAAGGAGTGTCAATACACTTACATTTTTCATCAGCCATAGGGCTGGATGGATGGGCTGCAAGAACCATAATGGTGAGGCCATGACCTGTAATGTGGCAGCGAAACCATTTCAACCGACAGTGTATCTGTTACATGACGGGAATTGTTGAATAAGACTACCGGATTTGTATCACATGATTCTGTGAATCGTACTCCTGCTTATTCCTTTGTATCATACGATTCTGTGAATCATATTGTTTTCATTATCTGTATGGTGGATGTTTGAACCATATTCATATTTATCACATAATCTGTTTTCTTTTTATAACATGTTCCGTATGACAGTCTTATATCATGTGTAGTGGATAAGTTTGTGAGTCTACTTGCGTATGTATGGTCGAGAATATTTATTTTTCATTTCATAAACTTTCATTCTCCCACATTGGGTTGAGTTATCACTCAGTGCAAAACAAAACCCATTCGGTTTCAATGCTGTTACACCCTACTCTATTAATTTAAGACCATTTCATCTGTCAAATTCATGTATCGCATTACGCAGTGTATCTGCATATCAGCTCTCCTATAAGAAACAGTTAACAGTAGGTACTGAATGGTTGAAGGCACGTTTCCAATAATTTGTGTAAATTTCAGTGGAAAGCCTAAGCATCGTCAGAGAATTGATTTAAACAAAGTTATCTTGGGGTTTCTTTTATGAAGCCCCAATCAAGAAGAAAAATGCAAGATGCATTTTGACCAACTTACCTTTTAATCTTTAAAAGAAAAATTTAATATTAGATCACGTTGCGTTTCATTTGGAGTTCAGCAAAGGTACCTAAGTCATCAACATACATTGAAATCAAAATAAATGCTTTTTTAGGCTGTCGATATCTGCACCAAAGTCGCCTATAACAGCACACTATGCAAATCGAACTAAAGAATTTAAACGGCAAATATAAACGAGTTTAATCATTATGTTCATAATACTGCAGTTGAAAGTATCGATCAATCACTTTTTAGCTTTAACACAAGTTTTAATATATGTATGAATTCATACAAAGTATTAAACATTGTACTACTCATTTTGATTTGTATAACTCTTTATTATAAAACGACCTTATTTACTAAAACAAACATTTTTACAAATCAACATATTTTCCATGTCATATTCTAAGTTACGTTTCGATATGTTCCAATAAAATATCTTATCTGTGGCACCATCGCCTTTTCTAAAAGCGGCTTATTCATGTCTGATCTAATTAGTTTGTTCAGACCACTCAAGTAGGCTCGTATTTAAACAGCTGCAAATATTCTATTAATTATCGACTATAAACTCAGCCCTTTATAATTTTTCTGAATTTCCTCATCGTTCCTATTGTGCGACGGAATTATCATACATGTGCACCAATCTTTTTTGAAATATGAAGCATCAAATATAATACTAAAGAATCTAATCAATAGCGGTATAAGATAAAATGCGGCATCCATGACATGTTCAAGCGCAATGTCTTGTCAATCGGCAGCCATACCACGTTCAGGCTCTATGTCTTGCAATTACACGGCCATAAGAAGTTCAGGCGCTTTGCATTGCCATTCGACAGTCATACCAAGTCCAACAAACACTCCTGCTTGAGCAGACTGTATGTTTAAGAATAGGTGTTGGGATATCTTCCTATGGAATTTCACTGTCAGTTGTATTTTTATGAGTAGTTGGATTCGAACCATAACTTTATGATACTTCAACTTTATTTGATCTTGTTTCAAAATCTGAAAACAATAAAACCATGTCCAGTTGGAAATGTCGATCAAAGACGATTTCCTTAATCTCCGAGTATATTCTAGAATGATTTCGTCCGTTTTTGTCCAGTACATTTATTAATTATATCAATGATTTATTTTTTCAGTCATATTGTTTTTGTTTTGACAATTACATTTTCATTATAGGGATCATTTTATTTTGCATAATCATCAAGCTATACTAGGGAACGGAGAAATCTCAACAAATCTTCAAAGCCCTTGTACTCATTATTTAAGAATTTCCACAAGATGGATAAAAACTGATACCGTTGTTTCTTGCTTTGCATCAACCGTGAGATCATTTGCTTGTTTCTGCTTGAGTTTTATAAACACTATACCCATTACTACTTTATCCTACAGATTGCTTCAACCCAGAGTTTTAAGAAGAAACCCGTATGGTATTCACTAATGAATGGACAGCGTCACCTTATTCACAAGTATTATTTATAATATCTCTCAAATTATCAGATGAATAAATGTGAAGATCATAATGCAAACACTGTTGAAAGGCATGATGTTTATCATCACCAGATGTTAACTTCTCTATGGGAAATCTCAATTCAGTCTTTTCAGGATTTGAGAGGCGGAGCAATTTCAGGCCACTTCCTAACACGTCATTCTGAAAACCCATTTCCTGGAACAGGAAAACAAACCCATTTATTTCCAGATAATTTAAACAACCTCATTGCTCATTTAATTTAGCCACTCATTAAACCTACAAAGTTCCAATTAAATATGATAAGCTGCCTATGGAGAATCAGAGACAATAAGCATCTTTCTAACATTCGATTTTCAAAAGGTCTCATTTAATAGCATTGTTTCCAGAAATTTATTACGCAGTTAGGCAGAAAGCAAATTGTTCATCTAAAAAAAGTTTTATTTATTTTATTTATTTATTAAACCAATCAGTTTATAATGAGAGTCGAGAACTATCTTCTTTCTAAAGCTGTTTTCACCGAATTGAAGCAGGCGGAAATAAACAAATCTATTTCGCATCTACACTATACCCGCATTCACCTGCTAGGTTTCAATAAACATCTAAACCGTGTAAGGGGAAAAGCGATGAATAGCATCGTCGTTGACAGACGGACATACAGATTGACAGGCTGATGGACGAACATTAATTGAAATGTGAGTTTATAATACTATAATAATAACAAAAAACGTTAAGCAGCGTCATAGACTAAAATCGCTTAAATATAATTGTGGATCAAGGTAAACATGGTCTACAATCCATTGGCATTTTTGTGTTGCAAGTCACATCATTTTAAATGAAACTTCAAACTATAGATATTATGTATTTAAGGTCTTGTTTGTTGAGCTGCTTATCACTCCTCTAACGGAAAATAAAATTTCTTTTGCATGTAGTTTTGTAGACATGATACTAACATATTTTTGTTTTCTTTTTAATTTACTGAATCAAGTGTTACCGTATGATTTACCTATCGAGTGCTGCAACAAGTTTGTTTTCCATTGAATGCATTTGTTTTTACTTATACTTACTCAGAATGTCATTAAAATCAGAACGTTGGTTCGGTTAGTACATATTACTTCTATATGTCTGGGTGTGGTTTCTATCGCCTAGCATTATTCTTGTGGACAATATGATAAAGGTATTACAACAGTGTCACGATTTGCCATAACATCAAGTTTTATTAACATTTATGAATCAGCTTTAGATTAGAATCTGTAATTTATATTTTCTCAGACGCTATTTAATGTTATTTCCATGCTACCAATCATATCTTTTGGTTTGTTTCAATTTGAATTAACATTAATAAATGAAATACAAATGCTTCAATTTATTTTCCGCTATTTCATAGAAATGAAGAGTTATGTTAAAGAGTGACTTACTTAATGCGATCGAATAAATTCTTTGTATAGTGACATAGACATTTCAGTCAAATACACCCTTTGTACAGTGATTTAGACATTTCAATCAAATATGTTATACTTGCAATCAAATATATTTTTGTACAGTGACTTATACATTGCAATCAAATATATTCTTTATACACTGACTTATACATTGCAATCAGATATATTCTTTGTACTGTGACTTTGTACTGTGACTTATACATTGCAATCAAATATATTTCTTTGTACAGTGACTTAGATATTTCATTCGAATATACTCTTTGTACCATTTTATTTCTGTCCGTGTGGGTTTGAGTCTCTTGCTCCGCCAATGTGGATACGTAAAGAGGTTTGCCAGTAGCTTCCTCTCTGTCTGTGGCTTTTGCCGGTGTTCTCTCTGGTTCTTCCATCATCGACTATACTGTAAGCCATGTATAACTTATCATGGGCTCATAAATGGCGTTAAATCCCAGAAAATAACAACAACATATTGGTGCGTCAACAATTTAAGTTGCGTGGCATGAAAATTTACGGAGATATAGTTTTAAAGTTTAGCCTTATGGACTTTTGCACATTATTTTGTAAAAAATGAACGTTATGAGAAATTATGTTTTATATGCACGTATCGCGACTGTGGAATGGCATATATTGTTACCGTGCCTGTCCGTTAACACGTTCATTCGTCCGTCCGCCATAGCTTGGAAAGGTTTTACGTTTATTCAAGTTTCAGGCACTGTCGTCCTTGTTCCCTGAACACATGTTTGTTAATTACTTTTTCAACATTATAAAACACGGCTTTTCCAAATAATAAGAACTATATTATTGCCGCAGACACGTTTCTCTCCACTTACAAA
>JAECUM010027925.1:0-13931 GCA_016617855.1 Megalonaias nervosa | reverse complement strand
TATCATTAAAGTATTTTATGTTAATCATGTTAAATGCAAACTTTGATATATCTCATCTTAACATTTCTAGTATATCCACAGGTAAAAGAATCTGCAACCTGTGATCTTTTGGAGTAGCAATATCCACATGCAAAGGAACCAGTCAACTGTGCAACAAAGGCTAAGAGATAAAACTGCAAATAACTATGACATGATATTCAAAGATACTGACAATCCTATCAAACGAAGGGAGAAATAAAGGGATGTTCTGGTATTTCACATACATCTGAAGTCAATGATGACGATTTTTTGGTATCACTGAGACATGATAAATGTAAAGACTTTGACATGAAAAACAAAATACTCATAAATGTAGGCCAAATATAGCTTCCGAAATCAATGAAACTGTCAACTAAACAATTACAGAAACTCGGGTGCAGTACAAATGTAGCAATTTGAAACAAAAGTGGAAAGATATAATAGTGTTACAAGCCAGGGGTCTTTGCTTGACCGAGCGGTGTCAAACCCTGGCGCGATTCCCGCTAGAAGTCATAAGTTTACCCCAAATTTCCAAAGACTTCTATACAACTTCAGTTGTAAGTTAGGAAGCCAGACGTGTCCATTCTATACATAATTTTACTCTAATCAATGTAAAACCACAGATTTCCCAACTTGCCAAATATCTATCAACCGCACGTTTGCACAGTTTCCCTTCATCATTTTCCGTACCGTCAGCAGTTCACGCCGTAGAAACTCTACAACTATCCCCTAACTCAGGGAACTATTTTAACTACGCCACCTTAGGCCAGTCAATCCATGGTTCCAAGGCACATTACGCCAATACAACTACATCACATTTGCCACCATAGCGACATAAACGGTATCTGCAGAGTCCCTTCTTGTTTATCCCATTGTGTAATTTACCGGTTTCCTACCGTAAATACTGCCACTGCAGTCACAACACCAAGGTACACTACTAGATTTTATTAGGGACTACATTATGACAGGGACAGTCATGCGGTTTGGGTCTGAATTCACTACTAATTGACCATGGCATCATGGAAACTCACTAACACTTTCTCTCCGTGACGTTTGCTCCTAGTAATTCCTTAAACGGGGCACTATAACCAAATGCGTATCTCCAAAATTTATTACAATATATATATATATATATATATATATATATATATATATATATATATATATATATATATATACATGCAGTTCATTACGTGCAGACTTGTGATATGCAGTTCATTGCAAAGAGTTCATTATGAAATATATCTGAAAAGAAAGGAATTCTAATAAATGAGTTAGATTTTGTCATGGATTTCCGAGGAAAAGGCGCTCAAAAAAATTGAGCACAGCAAGTATGACGTGCAGCTGCCTCAAGGCATGCAGATTGCGCCATGCCTGCTTTATGTTATGTAAGGCAATGATGAGTGACTCATATTTATGGCGCAATGGCGTGTGAAAGGTCTTTACCGTGATATATGATCAATTAAGTTCAAAGACGGGTTTATAACAATAATGACGTTTGCATTCATGTAAACATGGTGATTCAAATTTCACTCATCCCAAAAAGTTAAACATCAGTTAAGTTTTAATGCATAAATTAACCTTTGTGTGGGTACTTTTAAAACTGGATATTGTCGACGCCATAAGGAAAGAAAATACCTCTGATGGTAGACATAGCAAATGCTACACCAGTCGGTTTGTGAAGCTGTTTGACACTTCGGAGGCTCCGGGTTCGGTTCTAATTGCCGTCATCTACATATACTTGAGTCAGAAGTCGCATTTATGTGTTTTCCCACTTCTAAAGAACTATGCATCATCGCCAGGTATTGGAGGATCACGAAAACAAACTTTGTATCCAGTATACGGTATATACCGTATAACTGCATATCAGGGTCAATGTTGTTCGCTTTTGGACTCGACTTATACATTAATATATACGGTATCCGGAATAGAGTATAAAAAGCAGATCACCTCCTCCAAGAACCTATTAACAGCTCTAGGCAAATACCTCTTTGTCACATACCCCCTACGGAATTATTACTAACCCCCCAGAAAGACGAACAATTTAAAGTAAAATAGCTCCGAGTCCCCCAGTCAGCAAATCCGACGGACTATGTGTTAAAATATATAATTAAGAAGGTGAAAGGTATAACAATTTAATAAACTATATCACGGTATTCCACAATTACAGGACAATTTTTCAATGCAATTACTTCCAACCAATCCAAATTGCCAATTATTTCATCCCGTGAAATTAAAGGTCAGAGGGTTTCCTTCCCGTGTCCATTCTATGTTACTCATCTGTAACTTCCGCCTTGTATTCCTTTCCGTACTTCCGGTACCCTCGTTTCCGTTCTCTCGGCCCTCCTTGTTGGTACTTCCGGTACACTCGTTTCCGTCTCCGGCCCTCCTTCCTCGCACAACAGCCTACCTCTACGTGCTCTCCACGTCTTCTCCTCTCTAATCTTTGGGTGGCGTTCGTCCACTCCCGGGAATCTTCCTCAGAAGCCTTTGTTCCAATTTCGTCCGAAGTTCTTCGAACTAACTCCCCCCCCCCCCTTTAAACGAGCGCACAACTTCGGCACTCGGAACGCAGTCTATTGTCTCCAACTTCCCTACGTTCTGCTCTCGCCAATGTCCAGATGGGCACTGACTTTTTCGCAATGGATTAAACAGAATAATGTCGGGCTGCGTATGAAACCCGCCCAAACTTCGACTATAGTTCTGACTGGACACCGGTGGTCTCTTTGAAAACGGTCTAGGGTTTTATCACTGAGGTGTTACCATGTCGGGTTTCCGGCTTCCAAGCCTAAGCCGACCGGTGACATCACTGCTAATTGTAAACAAACAGAATTTCTCGCCCCGCGACAAGTTTCTTCAAAGGAAGTAACCGAGAATTTGAAGTTAACGCAATGGCTAATTCACGGACAGGTATCTTCTTTGTTTCAGAATCGGTCTAAAGTCGTAATATTATATAACATGTATTGACATTACCATAAGTACTTTGAATCACTACTTCTTTAAGAAGACATTTATAAACATGAGTAGGAATTATTAACAAATTTTCTCATACAACGTGACAACCCTCAACAACCTATTTACAACTCTCTGTAAAATCACCTCCAACAACCTATTTACAACTATGTAAATGCACGCTATCTTTATCAACAAGAGTATCGGGTTGTCAGATTCATCCGCATACTATGTAAACACGCATTGCATCGTGGTGGTGAAGTTAACCCGCATATGGTCACTTATGGATCAAAGAATCACAAATTGAATAAACTGATATAGAATCCCACAATCTGTATATCTATATACAGGACAGTATTACAGTCATCCAATTCACTTCTGTTTTTCAAAAGTGATCTCTTTCCTTATAACTCACTGCATCGACTACTTTTTTATTAAATGAAAGACACACGTTATTTATACTGCTGAATTTTCACGTGTCGATGTTGAAGTTTTCTAAGAGGATGTGTTTCTTCTTGTGTTTTTAAAGGAGTTTTCCGCAGAAGATGTGGTTAACATTGCTGATTAGTGCCATTATTGTGAAGCTGTTATAAGGATAACGGCCAAAAGAATCACCATATGTACTGTTGACAAGGTATTTTCACAAAACTGATGGAGATTACTAACAACCTGATTTTAAAATCAATCTTTCTGATCATAGTATCCTACAACAAGGAAGATATGTACATACTGCCATCTGTCGAAATGTCCTAAGTCACCCACTTACGACTGCCATCTGTGGAAACATCTTAATGCACCCACTTTCGACTGCCATCTGTCGAAACGCCCTAAGGCACTAATTTACGATTGCCATCTGTCGAAACGTCCTAAGTCACCCACTTAGGACTGTCATCTGTCGAAACGCCCTCCGGCACCCACTTGCGAGTGACATCTGTCGAAACACCTTAAGGCACTCACGACTGACATCTCTCGAAACACCCTAAGGCACCCGCTTGCAACCGTCACATTTTCTTCTGGGGTGATGCTTGGCGGTGCAAGTGTTGTCAGTCAGTCTGCTTGTTTCAAAAGTATGTACTAAAGAAACTAAGATCTACCTCACAACAAACTTTAAGAATAAATACACGCACATAAAATGTTGTTCAAAATCTTGTGAGTTTTTTGTTTTTCCCTCTAAACATTAGCATTAGAGATTCTGTTATTCCCGAAACCTACAAAATCGTACTTCATGCAGGCGTTCGTCTCCCATGATAATTCGCACGGTTCATCTTTCTTTCTTCGCTCTACCAATATCAGACAGAGAAAGGGTGGGGGTTATACCAATTCAACAAAAAATTGGTTATTATTTCACTGATTTGTATAGGCAAATGAACCCTTGGCCTTCCCGTGCTATCAGATATTCTGAACAAGCAATGGTCCTAAACCTAGAACTATTTCTCCGGGCAGGATTTGCTATTTCGTTTTGAAATATTACATAATACCAGACGCCGTCATTAGCTGATGATTAGAAGAAATCTTACTGCTACTGTCGACCGCTTCGGAGGCCTAGTGGTTAGAGCGTCCGCCTCTGATGCGGGAAGTCGCGGGTTCGAACCCCGGCCGAGTCATACCAAAGACTTAGAAAAATGGTACTAACTGCTGCCTCGCTAGGCGCTCAGCATTAAGAGGTTAGTGTTAGGACTGGCCGGCCTGGTGTCAGGATAATGTGACTGGGTTGGACATCATTCTACATGTCTGCTAGACATCACTATAAACTGTCACACTGCAGACATCGTAGCGATATGTCTGAAAATTTTTAAATTTACGTTAAAAATCCAACACACACACACACACACACACACACACACACATTGCTACAGTCTTTTCCTCTACATCACAGTAGATCAAATTCATCATCTTCTACACAGCAATCTCAGAAAATTTCCACTAACTATCAATCAACCGTTTTCCACAAATAACAAGAAAATTCTCTTTGTAGAAATCATCACACCGATTTATGATACAGTTCAAGATAGGTAATATGCTTTCGTCATTTCTTTAATTTTGACAGGATATAGTTCAACACAATATATTTTCACCATTTGTTGGACTGTGACATAATTTGAAATAAACATTTTGAAAATTATTAGACTACGAGTCACAAGATTATTATATGAGCTACCATTTTAACAAGCTTGCATTGTCCCACACTATTTCTTCAGACTTTTTTTTAACCGAGTTAAACACTGTAATGATACCCTTGGAATGTCAGCGACTGAACACACTCGTGTGCCATTGCCACCAGTATCCAGTACAAATAGATTTAGTCTATGTAGATAGGGTCGTATCCAGTGCAAATAGATTTAATCTATGTAGATAGGGCTGTATCAAGTGCAAATATATTTAATCTATGTAGATAGGGTTGTATCCAGTACAAATAGATTTAATCTTTGTAGATAGGGTCGTATCCAGTGCAAATAGATTTAATCTATGTAGATAGGGCTGTATCAAGTGCAAATAGATTTAATCTATGTAGATAGGGCTGTATCCTGTACAAATAGATTTAATCTATGTAGATAGAGCTGATTTAATCTATGTAGATAGGGCTGTATCAAGTGCAAATATATGTAATCTATGTAGATAGGACTGTATCCAGTACAAATAGATTTAATCTATGTAGATAGGGCTGTATCCAGTACAAAAAGATTTAATCTATGTAGATAGGGATGTATCCAGTACAGATAGATTTAATCTATGTAGATAGGGTTGTATCCAGTACAGATAGATTTAATCTATGTAGATAGGGTTGTATTCAGTACAGATAGATTTAATCTATGTAGATAGGGCTGTATCCAGTACAAATAGATTTAATCTATGTAGATAGGGCTGTATCCAGTACAGATAGATTTAATCTATGTAGATAGGGTTGTATCCAGTACAGATAGATTTAATCTATGTAGATAGGGCTGTATCCAGTACAGATAGATTTAATCTATGTAGATAGGGCTGTATCCAGTACAGATAGATTTAATCTATGTAGATAGGGCTGTATCCAGTACAGATAGATTTAATCTATGTAGATAGGGTTGTATCCAGTACAGATAGATTTAATCTATGTAGATAGGGTTGTATCCAGTACAGATAGATTTAATCTATGTAGATAGGGCTGTATCCAGTACAAATAGATTTAATCTATGTAGATAGGGCTGTATCCAGTACAGATAGATTTAATCTATGTAGATAGTGCTGTATCCAGTACAAATAGATTTAATCTATGTAGATAGGGCTGTATCCAGTACAAATAGATTTAATCTATGTAGATAGGGCTGTATCCAGTACAGATAGATTTAATCTATGTAGATAGGGCTGTATCCAGTACAGATAGATTTAATCTATGAATAATAGGGCTGATATCCAGTATCATGTCTATAGATTTTAAATACAATTTCGTTGTACACTTTTACGGATGTATTACAACAAGTAACCTACTTGACAATTTCAAATTGTACAGGGAAAATGTATAACTTCTTGGTAATCTAAAATTGCACTGAGAAAATGTAGAACTACTTGCTAATCTAAAATTGTACAGGGGAAATGTAGAACTTCTTTCCAATCTAAACTTGTACAGGGATAATGTGTAACTTATTTATATTTCATAGCTGGTCTAGGTGAAAAATTACATTTCAGTCAAAATAAAAAAGCAAGCTTATGAGAAGCAAAATATTTTCTGGGATACATATGACCAAGAATTTCTAACCACAGTGAAAATCGAAATGTTTCTGTCAATGTAAACACGCCCACTTATATATATATATATATATATATATATATATATATATATATATATATATATATATATATATATATATAGATGGGATCTAGTTTAAACTATCCTGATTACTTAGCATTTCTAACAAAATGTACCGTCCCATTATACCTTATATCTACTGTGATACGTACCGTCCCATTATACCGTACATCTAGAATGATATGTATTTGATATACCTTAGTTCAGGGGTCTCAAACTCAAACCACCCTGACGGCCGCATGAGGGCACTTTCGATGTCCCAAGGGCCGTACCACCTCTGTTATCTCTCATGACACCTTGTGATGCCAATTATTTTGCGGGCCACAGGATACGGCTTCGCGGGTCGCGTGTTTGACAACCCTGCCTTGGATCAAGAGTGAATGTACCGTCTATGTATACCTTATATGGACACGTTTGTACCTGTTTATACTACTCATTGAAAGAATATCGTTTAAGAAATTAAAAATGGAGAGAAAAAATTAATAAGACTTCGAAAATGTGTTTATGTCTATAATGTGTTTAAGTACAAATATTTTTAACTACTGTATAAAACACGAAATTCAAAACCTCAAGACAAGTTTTCAGCGATATATAAGGATACATGACTCACGGTATGCAACTTCTACTTTACAGTTAGTTACATGAAGTATCTGTCAACCTTTGTTGATAACGCCATTCCTTGGACTAGACTGAACTTCAGATATGTTTCCAAGTGAAAAGCAAACTGTAAATATTCAGTTAGTACACCGGCCTGAACGTAAACAGTATCGGCCTGTCGCATGGGCGGATTTTCCATTAGGCGGGCAGAGCAGTTGACTAGGGAGGCCAAATTCGGGGTAACTGGAATTAAACTATGAAAATTTGCTTTGTAAAAAAAAATATTTATTTATTATTTAGGAAAAAAACAAAAGCTCCAGTTACATTTTGCCATTATTTAAAGCAGTAAAGGTTTTAAAAGGCCACGTTTTAAGGATTTGTTGTTGTTGTTGTTGTTGTTGGGCTTAACGCCATTTTTCAGCACACGATAGACTATACATGGCGACCAGTATTAATGGTGGAGGAAGAAACCGGGAAATCCCCGGAAAGAACCACCGACCCACGAGAAGCTACTGGCAAGCTTTCTCACATATCCACATTCACCGAATCTTAGACTCGAACCAACGCAGACAGAGGTGAGATGGCAGTGATCCGTAATGGACAGCGCTTTAGACCACTCGGTCACTCGGGGCCCCTTTAAGGATTTGTTTCGACCGGGGAGGGAGGACAACTGTGACAGTGCCAAGGGGCGGAAAAATTATAAATCCGTCACTGGCCTAAAGTGTCCCTGGACTGACCAACATCGCAACAAATAAATCGTTGTTCTCAGAATAAATATGTTGAGAATTAAGTGTGCATTATATTTATGTACAAGTACGACGTGATTTTTAATTAATATTTTCGAATTCTATGCACAACATCTTTCGAAATGTTTTATTGTTGATATCACGTGACTTATTGAACCTCTGATGTCACTGGCATGTAGGTTGCGAGATTTGTGTACTCATGTGATCGGAATGCAAATGGCGAGTTCCAGGTCAAATTTCATAAACGCTATTGTTTCGGCTAGTCTTTTAGCGGATTAAAGATATAATGAATTCTATACTCGCAATATCTGAGAAAATAAATCGTATTCCTATCGATTTCATGCAGATATATCTCGATGAAAGGTCGTTAAAGTTTGCTAGGCCGGCTAGTAAGCGGCTACCCTATGCCAACACAAAAGAGTGTCGGCGAATTCCAACTTTTCGATAGGCAATGGACTCTGACCCTACACCCCAACATAAATGTCCAAATATCAAAAATGGAGTGGCAAGGGTCAGAGGAAACTCGGACTAACATAATTCTTACACAAGACCGTGAAATGTTTTTGGTTCGATATTATTGATAAATTTTGGGTGCAGATTCAATGTCCAATACTGATTTGGTGAATACTCTCTAAGGAATGATGACCCGTGATTTATTAATTCTGTTAGCAATTAACAACTAATGTATTTCAATCTCATGTATTTTAAAGGGTGCTTCGATGTTGAGAAAATATTTAAGAAACATTTGACTGTATCGATGCTGATAATGAACGTACTCCTAGTGAAATCGTTGTCAGTAACTCTACTTTATTAACACCACATATTTGTGTGGTTCATCATTAGTAGTATTATTTATATCATCACAATCGATAACCATTCCAATATTTTTATATGAAGAAAGCAATAATTGCATCTGATAATGAATTTTGTAATAAGTATAATGTGTATACCTTTAAAACTACCTTGCAACCGTGACCGCTGTGTTCACGTAAATGGTAATCACATTGTTATAATGTTTCGGGAAAAAACAAAGATATTGAAAACCAACTATGACCTGAAGATATACCCATTTAATTTAGTTCTCATGCTGAATGTTCACCAAATATGCATCTATTGATGTTGATCAGTTGTGAATGTATGGTATTTCTCACCTTTAATTACTGTATATTTATTGTCTAAAGTATTGATTTGGTTACTGTACCTTCTATTTATTGTCTGTACTATTAATTGTACTCTTCGTAATATACGGAGGAAATAAAGATATCAATCAGTCAATCATGGGAAACATCTGAGATATAAGAATGTGGTTACCTGGGTAAATATATAGATTTCCGCCAAACGCAGAATTTATGTACGTATTAATCCACGGTATTTCATTCGGGGGTTTCATTTCCGCATGCGGAAATGCTCGAGATGTTACGATTTACGTCAATCTTTTCTTCACACACACACACACACACACACACACACACACACACACACACACTGTGTCTTAAGAATTATGAAAATTACCTTCTCATTCTGCAAAGTTGGCTTTCAGCTAAAGATATAAATAGTAGCCAGATTCAGAGAACTAATTTTTAAACTGATTGTTCTTAGAACAAAGCAATAATTTAACCTTGCGGTGGGAAATCCAAGGTTTCCAAATGAAACGATAATTTTCGTCCATCTACGGATATAAGAGTAACATGCACGATCGTAAACTCTGCCAAACCCACTAATACTCGTTCCCAAGTGCTATGAAAATACTGTTCCGAATGCATTTGTTAGATAAGACGGATTTGTTTAGTGGGCCAGAGAAATTCATTCATGAAAATACGGTTCCGAATGCACTATAAGACACGATGTATTTGTTGAGTGGGCCAGAGAAATTCATTCATGAAAATACGGTTCCTTATGCACTATAAGACAAGATGTATTTGTTGAGTGGGCCAGAGAAATTCATTCATGAAAATACGGTTCAGAATGCACTGTAAGGCTAGATGTATATGTTGAGTGGGCCAGAGAAATTCATTCATGAAAATACGGTTCCGAATGCACTGAAAGACAAGACGTATTTGTTGAGTGGGCCAGAGAAATTCATTCACGAAAATGCGGTTCCGAATGCACTGTAAGACACAATGTTTTTGTTGAGTGGGCCAGAGAAATTAATTCATGAAAATACGGTTTCGAATGTATTGCAAGATACGATGTATTTGCTGAGTGTGTCAAAGATATTCATTCATGGCTTATCATTAACATTGGAAACAGAGGTAACCCTCTAGTGGCAACACACGTTAGTGTGAACTGGTGTAATTTAATTTGACATTTAAGCAAAATGATATATTTAATTTGACATTTAAGCAAAATGAGATAAAATTTTATATTTGGCATCATGGTTTTTGCGAACCACTTTAGAAAATTAGTATTCAAGATTCACCGTTATGTATTCTCTGTACATTGAAACATACATTGATATTAAATCAATAAATAGTTGTATTTATCCGCTTTGTACAATCTAAACTCAAGGCTGACTTAAGAGTATCAACAAAAAGGTCCTTTTCGCTGACTTCGTCACTACCTATCAGAAAATTACAAACAATATATCATAATGGTGGGGGATGATACTGATATTAGGAAAATATGAAATCTAAATTTAAAATAGGAAAGGCAGAACGAATAAATTACTTTACAACGGAGCACTGTTTTACCCATCTTCAGCCTGCTATGCACAGCCAGGATTTTATATCGAGGTCAAATACACAGTTCTGTATTTGATTTTAACTGCTAAACTCGCCATTAAGAACCTCATTAAGATGATTTTTAATAAAATAACACGTTCAAAGCATTTACACAGTACACAAGTTAACAAAACGGGTCTATAATTAGTGTATTTCTATCACCTATTTAAAGAGGGCAGCGACGTCAACATATATCCAGTCTGATGGAACTTCAACATTAACACAAGACTGTTGAAAAATAGAACATATTAAAGAGATTACGGGATTATTCGGCCGATAGCTGAGTCGGCCCATTAACGAACTCGGCCCATAACAAACTCGGGTTACCCACATCGGCCCATATCGTACTTCACATAACAAACTCGGCCAATTAAGTAACCGGCCCATTATATGTTCAGTTAGCCTTTTGGTCCACGATTTATATAATAATAATGTGCATGTAATGTTTGTTCAACGGCCATTTCATTTTTATATTCACTGTACGTTATTATCATTGTTCATTTATTCTGCAATAGAAATATAGTGGAAAAAATTATAATCCCAGATTAATTAAATTATATACTGCATAATCAACATTTTGACAATGTCCTTGTCCTGCCGTTGTTAATTGTTAATTGAGTTTTACAACAGCACGTGTCTGCTCTACTGTTTGAAAATTGTCAAAATGTGTTGACACGTGTGAATCTGATAAAAGTCGCATTCCCATCCATATACCGTAAACTTTGTATCAACAGTAAACATTTTCCAATATTCTAAGTTTAAAACGTCTTTGTCCTTGTAAGGCCGTTATGTTAATTGACTTAAATAGATATTACCACATACAAAGCAAACATTTCAAATTCGTATGTATTTATTTTTCTAGCATAAAATGTTTAATTTTTGACCGTCTTTGCCCTGTCTTATTCCTTCTCTCAATCCGTTGTTTTCACGTGACATCACAAAATGTGTGCACTTCCATATCCGCCATTTTGATTCCCTAGCCAAATATCGACACCAAACAGCATTGTTCTTCCCAAATAATTTTTAAGGCACGTCTCATTTTGTGCGTAAGGATATCCTAATACATCACATTCTGTTGTGCATGTCAAATGCACCACACTGAATGCATGACTTTTCCACTTTTTGTCCTCAAATAAAACACTGAATTTTCAACCATCTTTGTTATTCTTTCATAAACACACATATTCATCAATAAACAGACACATAAACAAATGGTTAAACAAACAATTAGAAACATATAATGATTTTCAATTTTCATGGGCTGAAATCGTTCAAGTTAAAAAGCCAATCGTTAATATATAATTTCATATTAATAAAAGCATTTCAAGAATACTCGGTTTTGACATTCGACACAAAGTCATGTTCCGTTAGGTACATGGTTGATTTTAACACACTGAAGATGAAACTACTTTGAACAGTTTTCGCTTGCATTCAACATCATCCTCCGTCCATCGTCTCCACCACAAATACAATAATTGACCGTACTAATTAATATTGGTTTATCAGCTGTCTTTGGCATAAGCACTCGTTTTCGTGAACAGTATTTGTACATAAAAGTTCTGGCATAATTACATGATTTGAAATTTTAATTCCGTAACTGATATTGTATCTCGAAGATTATTATTCGCAAATACTCTTTCAAGATGGCAATCTTGGGGACATCATACAAAATATTCTTTTTTAAATCGCAATATTGTCTGTTTGTCAAAAATGATAGCATTTCTATTTGAAAGCAAGTTGCATGATTGCGGTTCAACCTCATTATTCCGTCTTTCAATATAAGACAGGGAACTTCCTGATTTATAGGAGCACTTAATTTTAAGTATAATCTATGTATCATTTCGATGAAGTAAATATCCTTATCGACAATTAAATCAGATTAAGGCCAACTTAGCTGTCGGCCGACTCCGTAATGGGTCGAGTATGTTATGGGGAAATTTCTAATTTAAATTTGTGCAGGCAGACTTTGTTCTGGGCCAACTCCGTCATGGGCCGAGATCTCCTGTCACCTCAAGAGACAAGTTCCTTTGAGGTAAATTGCAGTACACGTTCGATGTTCTATTTTGTCCTTTAACTTTTCTTACACAGTTCAGAAGAAGTTATTCAACACAGTCAAGACTAAACTATTTTGGGCATACATGATACTGGATAAGGTTCTTAAGACGCTTGACTATCATCTGACTCCCCGGAAAAGGTATTGCTTATGTAAAACGTTGGATTTCTCAGGAGGAGTGCATATGTTATTTTCCCATCAACGTGTGCAAACCTCACAAATTTCATTTCAATAAATTAATTAATTGGGGGTACACTTGGAGATTCCCAAAGGGCAGTAGAGAACAGGGAATGATGGCGAGAATTGGCTGTAAAGTCAACTGTTGTGCCCCCAACGACCTCTTAGGTTATGGGATTAATGATGATGATGATGATACTTGATCCGTCTAACGTTCATCATGCTGAGCATAATTACTTGGGATTGTCGTTCTGCAGAAGTGAATAACATCCGCCGCGTGCCAAGAAAATCATGAAGGAAATCGGTAGAAGTAGCATAATACATCTAGCTATTTATACCATAAATCATTTTCATCCTATTACTCATGATATCTATCTCTCCGGCTCTCAAAATTTTCAAATTTCAGAGGCATTTTGAAACAAGCTTTCGAAAGAAATTGTCACTTTTTCAACATAAATTTTCGTTCAAGTAATGTACAACTCGGTGGCTCAGTGGGATAATCGTCCGCATGTAATTCTAAGATTTCGGGTTCAATACCCCACCAGAACAGCCCGGGTCGGCAACCTTCTTGCCCGTCAGAAACCCATCTAACTCCCATTTACTATACTTACTATGATATGTTAAAAGTGCCGTTAAACAATACCAAACAATCAACCATTGTTCAAGAAAAAAAAACAAAAAAAAAACAAAAAAAACAACAACCATTGTTCAAGAAATGATCAACAATTACAGCAACAACCGCACTTCTGCATTAATACCTCGAAAGAATGCCGTCGGCATAGACGCAGCTAAGACAAACAAAATCTATACAATGCGGAAAGATCCATCGATATATATATATATATATATATATATATATATATATATATATATAGAGAGAGAGA
>JAECUM010027922.1:0-18931 GCA_016617855.1 Megalonaias nervosa | reverse complement strand
CCCCCCCCCCCCCCCCCCCCCCCCCTTGACGCTATATAATCTACTCGTCTATAGAGCTGAGATCATGGACCTACAGTTCTGCTTTCTGTTAATATGGCTCAGTTTTTAGTATTGATTCTGAAACTCCTGTTTGACAAAAGTCAAATCATTCCGAATTAAATCTCAAAATGGCACGGACAAAGCAGACTGAGGAGAAGTGTACAGTACAATAGATAGATAAGTACTACACACACATTTTTGCTTTTTTGTATTTTGTGTATTTCTGTTGTTTGTTTTGTTTTTTTTCCTTTTTTTTGTTGTTCCTTGCATTTATTATTTTTTGTGCATTTATAAGGAATTTTTTTAATTTTCCCATTATTGCTAGGCTATCAGGCTGTTTTTGAACAGAAGGGAGCTGAGTACTAAAGAATTTTTCAAATACAATAGTGTTTTACCAGTGTAATTTGGCAGTCGTGTGGATTTTATATCTACCGATTAGGAAAATACAAGGCTAGGAGGTATATGCTGGTGTGAGACATGCTGATTGAAAATCCCTTTCAAGGTGAAATCTACTCATACAGCCAGCTTAAACATGGCTCAGGCACAGATAGAAGGAATAAACTGAGTCAGACAAATTGGCACCAAACTAAACACATACTTTATGACCAAGGTGGAGGGACAAAAGCTGATTGCTTTTCACCCTAAAGGATGTCAGACATTAGATTTCGGGGATGCGCAAAACTGCCCCAGACAGTCAGACATCCTAATAGCTCAAAGAGTACAGGGAATAGATATCGACGGAATAGATGGATTACAAAATGGAGGGAGAAATAAACGTATCCTTTACCCCAAAGAGTATGAAACTCCCATCCTAAGACAGGAATTTATTGAGGTGAAAGGTATCCGAGCAGAGTAGAAAAAACAGTACCAATTGTCCGAGAGGTAGAGGCCAAGGTGACAGACCTTTTTATCTCCGGTCTCCCTCTCGAGATAGACAGCAGAGAAATTATCACCAAAATAGAATCAAAACTCCAACCCCAAGTAAAAGCCCATAGAATGGCAACGATATGGGGATTTAGAAACGTTAAATCAGGGGTGAGAGTTATAACTGTACTGAAGGAGGATGCAAAAAAAATCCCGACATATTTCAGTGTCATGGGGTGTCTCCTCAAAAGTTGGTACAGAGGCTGTGAAATGGACAGAACCTGCCCAAGGTGCAAACAAATTGGACATAGCCCCAAAAATTGCCAAAACCAGACCCCCCGCCCCCCCCCCCCGCGCCAACTTACGCAAATACAATAAACAATCAACATGTTTAAGTGAGGCTGATAATGACGAACTGCAAGAAAACATAGTTAGACTTATAAATCAAGTAAGGGAAGAAAATCAGGGACCAACTGAAACACACACAAAAAAAAATAGAGACCGAGACAGAGTCAGAGTTAGAGAGAGAAAACAAGTGTGAGATGGCAACCAGCAAGGAGGGGAAAACTCTGACAGACAAAACAGATGTGACAGAACTGCCATTTATGGAAGCAATGCAAAACATGGATGAATGCTCTGCGAAAAGTGGGGAAACCACCTAAGCCCAAATAAAACGGGAATGATGGCGACACCACTAAGAGAGTATGAAGACTTACTAAAGAGATACAAATTGACCTATCGCCACTTGTCAATCATGCTGAGCCATTAACCAATCAGATAACGCAAATTAGACACACCTCAAGGCATTGCTTTCGTCTGCCATTTTCCTCCGACAAGCTGCCTGTGGCAATAATAAATTGATTATGATAGGTATTTACAAATTTTGCAATGATTTGTTTATAAGGGTGAAAATAAGTCAGTGGGAGCCATGTAATTCTTACAGTTGATATCCAGATCGTCTAAATAGAGGAATTAGATTTATTCCTTTCCAGAAACATAGACAAAACTTTGATGTATAAAGACTGTTTTGTGGTCGCGTGTACGATCAGCTGAATATGGAAATAATTGATGACAATAACATGTTTCTTTGCGTAAAAGTGTGTAGAAAAGCATTTCCTGTTGATGGCTTGAAGAAGAAATTGAAATTGAAAATATATACATAAATAAACGTTTCTAGAATATGAGTGGAAAACCCCCTAAATTTCGGGCTTTGATGTATTTTAATTTTCTTGTATAGGATATAGTGAACCCCAGACTGCATTATTGAAAATTTGAAAATTTTGACTTTAATGTTGGTTTGTCTTAAAAATAATGATTTATCGTCTCTGTCTTTCAGACACTTGAGTGACTCTTTACTTTCTCATTGGTCTGAAGGAGGGGTGGGGATACAAAAATGTTGCAATAATAAAGAAATAGAAAAACAATGGTTTCAGATATTATCGTCCGATATCATAAGCATGCATTTACATGTTTCCATCAACATACATCTTTGATCAAAATTCCATCTGACGAACAGTAGAACTTTAACATTATTATAGGCAACAGTATACTTCTAACGGTAATTATTTAGGATTTTGTTATTAATTTTTAATTCGTTTACTTCCAAGGCAGCATAAACATAAGCCATATAAGATTAATAAGGATAATATTATATATCATAACATTAGCATTTTTGAGAGCGAATTTTATTTTAAATTAATAATTTCTCCAACAAATTTAAAATTGATTTTATTACTTACTGAAATAAAACACTTAGGTTATTACTATACGAACTTGAACTACAAATATAAATATTGTCTGCTGCAGTATAATTAAAGCAACTTTGTAATTTTACATTTTTAGGAATAATACAAGTCGTTTTTAATAAATATATCACCTAAACTGAAACATATTTCCTTGCCCAATACTGCCTGTTTGTCGGAGGTTAGCAGGTGGTCATGTCACGTGATTCAGTAGGCGGAGCGATCTATCATCTCGTGTAAGGTCAATTCTTCGTACTCTCAGAGGAAGAAGAAGAAGAAGAGGAAAACTCCCTACAAAAAAATCTCCAAAACCAGAAAATAGCATGGAGGACCTTATATGCATAAAACCTTTGACGTCCACACCAGTGCCTAAAAAAAAAAAAAAAAAAATGGCACTGTCTCTGTCAGTATCTTCGACAGGCAGTGAGGGTACACCGCCGGAAGAAAGGAACACAACAATGCCAACAGATGGAAGGGAGAAAAACAAAGGCAAAAAGAAAAAAGAAGAGAAAACATCAAGTGAAAATGGCGAGAATGACGGAAATGAAATAGAAACGGAAAACGACACAGAAGGAAATGTTAATGGAAGTAGCGCAATGGAAACGGAGATGGACTACAGAAAGGAAAAGACAGTAACCGACAATACAAAAGACACAATAGACACAGAGGCAGGAAATATGAACAATGTATACATTGAAAACTCAATCATAGAAAAAAAAAGGGGGGGGGGCAGCTCCCGCAACAACATAAAATTAAATCGAACACACTTTAAACTAAATTAACATTTAATGTAAAATTTATAGACCAAACAATACAATTATCTATAATGGGATGCGGCAGCCAGGAGAAGAACAGAAATGAAGGGAAAAATCTTCCATATAGCTTCTATAAATATAAATGGAATAAATAGAGATAAAATCATGGAATTAAGTAAAGAAACCAAATATGATATTATGTTGATACAAGAGACGCATAATGGATTTCTAAGGAGTTAATGTCAAAATTTGAAGACCAATTAAATGCTGTAGTAATTTTAAATAATTATAACCAAGACGATATCAAAAGAGGTGTAGAAACCATTATAAAAAATGATAAAAACATAAATTGGGAGAGGAAAAATGAAGGGAATTTCTTTGCTGGGAGACTTCTACATATAATAGTTGAAAAATTACATATAATAAATGTTTTTTTCCCAGCGAATAAATATAAAAACAGGAATTTATTGAAAACCTAGACAAATATTTAAGTGAATATTCAATGGATGACTTAATTATGCGAGGGGATTTTAACTGGATAGGGGATGAGATAGATAGAATAGGTGAATTAACGTCAAATGACAAAATTTTTAGGAAGGAAATGCATAATTTAATAAATAGACACAAGTTATACAACATTACAGAAGACAGAATATAGTAAGAACAGAGTATACTTATGAATACAAAAACGGGCTGGATAGCACACTAGATAGGTTCTATGCGACAAATTATGGAGAAGGGCTATATAAGGGATCAAATATCACAAATGTTAAAATTTCATGACATAAATTAATAGAATTAGAAATAGTCATAACCAAGAGACTTAAATGGGGTATAGGAAATTGGAAATTGAACAATAAAATTTTGGATGATAAAGAATTTGAAGAAGAAATAAAAAGTATAATAATTTTTTTTATCAAAGATGAGAATAAAAACATAATTTTGGAATGGGATCGGCTAAAAGGGAAATTTAAAAAAAAGACAGTAGAATTTTTAAAAAGAAGAATGGAAATATTGAAAAAAGATGAACCAGAAATAAAGAAACAACTAAAAAGGGAAAATTCTGAAGAAATGGAGAAGGAACTAAAAATAAGTTAAGCAAAATTGAAGAGGAAGGACATAAAGGGAGGGAAATAAGAGCGGGGAAGTTTTCAGGGATATACAAAAAGTACAAGGATTATATAGAAGAGAAGAATTAAATAAAGGGGGAGAGAAACGCATTGAAAAAATAAGGAACAAAGATAATGAAATACTAACAGAGAAAAAAGACATAATAAAAAGAATAAAAGAATACTACACTGGGTTGTATACATCTCAAAATATAGATCTAGAAATAATTAAAAGCTATTTAGAAGATGTTACATGTGAGAGAATATCATCAGAACATTAGACTTATGTGATGAATTCATCTCCATGGAGGAAATAATAACAACAATAAATCAACTAGCGAAAGGGAAATCACCAGGCGGAATTCTATAAAACAAATTCCAACGTGAGTTATCGTCGATCCTAGAATTTCTATATAATAATATTGTTTTGAATAGCGACACTATGACAAATACCATGAGGGAGGGACCGATTTCATTAATATATAAAGGGAAGGGAGATAGGGAAGACTTAAAAAACTGGACGCCCATCTCCCTCCTAAACATTAATTATAAAATACTGAGTAGAATTTTAGCTAAGAGAGTTAAAAAAGCATGGGTGAAATCACGAATATAAATCAGACTTGTGGGACAAAAGGGAGAGACATACAAAGCAATATTTTAAACATTAGAACGATAATAGACTATATACAAGAAACAGGAAAAATGGGCGCCATGGTACTTGTTGATCAGTAGAAAGCCTTTGACAGGACTGAACATAACTACATGCAAAATGTTTTAGACAAATTTGGTTTCGGAAATTTTTTCCGAAGGTGGACCGAAATCCTGTACAATAAAATAACTGCACGAGTACAGGTAAATGGAACAATGACAGAGAAATTTGACATACAAAGATCAGTGAGGCAAGGATGCCCACTGTCAATGCTATTATATGTAACAGCAATTGAAATACTAATTATAAAAATAAGAACTAATGGGCAAATTGAGGGATAAAAATCCCCAATTTAAAAGAAGAAATTAAGATTCTCCTACATGCTGATGACTATACAAACTTTATAAAAGACCCGAATTCCTTTAAACATCTAGAAAAGGAATACGAAAAATTTGGGAAAGCCTCAGGGTCAAAAATAAATCCCGAGAAAACAGAAATACTAAAAATAGGTAACTGGAGGGGGAATCACCCAGGATTATTCTCCCCACCTAATTAAAGACAGAGTTCAAGCATTAGGGATTTATTTTGAACATAAAGATGAAGAAGAAAACTATAAATATATGATAAAGAAAATAAAAGAAAGTATTGACATCTGGGCACTAACGCCACTATGCATAATGGAGCGAGCCGAAGTGGCAAAAACATATTTCTACTCAAATATGAATTACATTTTAAAATCAAATGATATGGAAAATAAAAAACTAGACCAACTGGATAAAGAAATAATTAAATACATATGGGGATTTAAAACTCATTATATTCCAAAAGATACATTATACAAGGCAAAGAAGAGGGGGGGGGGGGGGGCTGGCATTGCCGAGTCCGGTACTAGCATTTTAAATCGTTTTAAGACAATAAAATAAGTATCCAATACACCATGGGAAGCTTTGTACATTTATTGGTTTGCGTTTTCAGCAAGAAACAGAGTAGATATCTACAAAAATAATGCATTAAGTAAAATATTAGAAGTGCCTAGAAAGTTTAGATATATAAAAATATTATTATTAAGATATAGTGATAGTACAGAATTATGGCATATAAATAAGTATAAAACGTATGAATGGAATAGGAAAATAATTACAAAAAATACAAGGATTAAAGTGGAACAAGAGATCTGTGTTGTTAACTGTGAAAAAGTATGGAGACAGTGAGCTACCATAAACTCTTTAAAAATTCAAAGAATAATATGCAAATATCTACATAATACATGGCTTACGGGAAAAGTAGCCATTAGGAGGCATATGATACGACAAATGCCAAAATGCCCAATGTATAAAAAGGCAATGTACACCAAAAATCATGTTATAATTGAATGCAAAAAGAGAACAACGGAAAGGACTAATTTAATAAGGGAAATAACAAAAAAGGAAAAATATCGAAGGAATATGCTACTGTATATAGATGGAGATTTTGGGAAAGATATGTTAATGAAAATAATTGAATATATAATTTCTACAATGAGGACTTGTGGTCAGGTAATTGTAATCAAAAAGTAACTTTAAATAAAATATGATAATATATGAGGTCAAACCGGGGTTGAGAGATGGGTGGGGGGGTGGGGGGGTGGGGGTTGTCTTCGGTTTACAACCCAAGTAGGGGTATGTACCAACCTAAGCGCGGGCTGGAGCTCCAACTCCATCTCTCACCTCCGGGATAATATCAATTGTTGACCCCAAAAATGTATTAGAGTGTAAAAAGTTGATATTATGATATTAAAAAGAACTTTAAATAAAGTATGATAATATATGAGGTCAAACCGGGGGTGGGAGATGGGGAGGGGGGAGAGCTTCGGTTTACAACCCAAATAGGGGTATGTACCAGCCTAAGCGCGGGCTGGAGCCCCAACTCCATCTCACACCTCAGGAAATCTAATATTTGTTGACCCAAATGTATTAGTAGTAAAACAAATTTTGACATTATAATAAAAAAATTATATATTCCTTCAGTATCATACAAATAACCCATAACCAACATGTTAACAATGGGAAACCCATAGCTAAATAACATCTAATGCCTTTTTGTGTTTTTTTCTTAGATACCTTTCAGATAATAGGGACAGGGAACCTACGCATGGGAGAAGTATGAGACATCGACGTCACAGGCTAAGTTACAAGGCGCTACGCGAAGTGGACAGGCCTGTGAAAGAGCCTCAGAAAATTCCATATGCAGGAAATGGACACACAGTACACATACACAGGAAATAGGAATGTCTACGCATAAAGGGGCTACCCATCCTAACCAATAGTACTAACAAAATGTTTTATCGTTATAAAATATTTTGAAACTTTGGCTTTTATGAGCGGTAGTATAGATAATATACACTAAAGGTAGGCTGATTGTGGCCTTATTTGGTGTAAATATAACAGGGTTTAAATCGAGAAATAGGGATGCATCCAAAAAATTAAGAGAAGCATATAGAAAATAAATGAAATGTGGCTCCTTAACCAGGATGCACCCTACTCCCTCCCAATAACTTCCATAAAAGAAAATGAGAGACGTCTCACCCAAAGCATACACAAAACAACAATAGGCTTTATTTTATTTTATGTAAGTGCAACCGTCTTTCATTCAAAATATAAATCTAATAAGGAATTTAAAAATTCTACATGGAAATGGAAAATGACAATTCCAAAATTAATTAATTTTTTTTTTAAATTAAAAATTTTAATTTAGTAGGAAAAAACTTGGGAAAAAATTTGATAATTTGCCGCCCTCACACAAAAATCTATAGCAAGCACACAATATAGCATTATACAGATAGCAAACACAGGACTTAGGGACCCTTGGCAAAGGTCACTAAATTTTAAAAGGAGAGAGATTCCGATCAAATGACTGAAATTTGATCGGATGAACAAACCTTTAGATACACTAGGGAAATAAATACCCCGTCAAAAATTTGCCTTTAAAATAAATTTTTGATCCAAATTCTGTTTTTAAAGTAAACAATGCAACACACCTTAGGGGGCAACACACCTTAGGGGGACACACATAAACATAAAATACTGCTTTTTTTTTTCGGCTAAGTGGGGGGGGGATGTGTCTGGTGCCCGCCCCCCCCCCCCCGAAAAAAAGAAAAAGTCTTCTAGTATTGGGGCACAGTATCATTGCCCATTTGGCAAACTTTTGCAATGGGACTGGTAAAAAGTGCCCCAAAAATATAGCGTGTGTAGACACCGAATTTAGAGGTTTTAGTGGTGGCACCACTGAAAACATTTTGCGCTTTTTAGAACGACCACTTTCAGCCAATATCAAGTATGTGTATCTACACATTGGAGGAAATGACTTGTGCGCTAGTTCTTGCATCTCTGTTGCAAATAATTCTAAAAGAATATGCAAAGTCTTGATACAAAAAGGTATCAGAAAAGTCCTAGTCGGATCGATTCTACCCCGAAAGAAATCACGGGATATGGAAGTTTGAGAATATTGTAAGAAGAAAATAATTTTAAACAAGTTATTGGTCGAGAGATTCAAAGAACACGAACGCATAGTCCTTTGCCCTTACCTACATTTTAGGCCTAAGTTTTGGAAAGCGGATACCACGCATTTCAACGTCAAGGGCAATAGGTGGTTGTACGGTAATATCTGTTTCCATGTAAAGCAGCAGATTTTAAATACCTAAATTTAGTTCTAACACCCGCTAAACAAACGGCCCTTTTCAGGGCCACATGAAACTGCCACGTTTATGTAAGCGTTGGCTGCCTGACGTAGTCGCAATAAAAAAAATTAATATCAAATATACACAATTTATAGCTACACATAAACAGCACCGCTTACAAGAATACATAGATAAATAGATACATACATATACATACATGCATACAGACAGGCAGTCAGATATACAGAAATACGGACATCATTTTTAATGAGCCTATACTTTTGAACTAGAACTTTTTTGCAACTGTTTCTTCTTGTGTTTGTTTAATTAATTGTATAAAATCAGGGAAGACATAGATCGATTTAGACTGCTGGGAAACTTAAAATTGATATCAAATTTGTGGTTGTATACGAATGGTATGACTTCTTTGACTATATTGAAAACGTTCGTATAGAAAGGCGGTAGGCGCACGGACAGACAAATCAAGACGTATTTAATAAGATACCTACATATATTATATACTTCTGGATAGCTTGAATTCTAGGCTTGAAATAAATATCCCTAGCTTCGAAATATGTGGCACCATCACAAGAATGCAAGGGATGAGGCACATAGCATGCATATGTAGATCGGTAAAATCGCTAACCCTAAGAGATAGTGAGTGAAAAATACCAAATTTTTTATTTTGCATTTTCACACATTTCTATTGACACAGATCAATTTACACTGCTGAGAAATTTATAAATTGATACCAGATTTGTCAAAATCGGTGGTTGTATACGAATGGTATAACTTATTTGGCTATATTGAAAACGCGCCTATAGAAAAGGGATAGACGCACAGACAGACAAATCAAGATGTATTTAATAACATATCTACACATATTATATACTGTTGTATAGCTTGAATTCTAGGCTTCACATCTATAGTTGTTGCATGGAAATATGTGGTACCATCATAAAACGGCATGGGTAGAGACACGTACCTAGGATATGAAAATCGGTAAATTCGCAAGCCTTTCATCATACTGCACTAGTCGCACGGACAGACAAATGAAGACGGATTTAATAAGATACCTACACGTGTTATATACCGTTGTATAGATTGAATTCTAGGCTTCATATCTATAGTTGTGACATGGATATATGAGGTACCATCCAAAAACAGCATGGGTGAGGCATATAGCAAGGATATGAAGATCGGTAACTTTCGTATAGGAGTTTTCATTAGTCGCACGGACATGCAAATGAAGATATTATGATAAGAAGTTTGTCATATTCTTTTGTTCATTCTCCAACAGTTATTATGATAAGGATTTTATCATAATCTTCTTCTCATTTCTTGCTATGAGAAGGAATTACTCATGATTTAAGAACTGTCTCGGTCCATGGTTAGAGAGAGAGAGAGAGAGAAGAAAAAGTTCGGGCTCTCTTAAGAAGGTGTCACGCATAATGGGGTAGATACGATTACATTCCTTGGGGAAAGCTCGGCAATGCGAGCGTACGGGATCTGTCAAAAAGATAGGTGAGACCTCTCTAGCTTTGGGACTAACAGCTTTATTGATATAATTGATATAGATAGATATATAAAGTCACATTCCGGAGATACAACTTACAAACCTTTATATTGAAAAATACATAAGATATATACTGAGTACTTTACTTTGTTCTTACCAACTTCATACGTTTTGTGATTCCTGTATTTTAGAATATAATACAAATAATTAGATATTGTTTGAATTCAAAGATCATAAATTTCAATAGTTGCGATTAATGCAACAATCATTTAAAGAAATATATTTTACTCAATTTTAAGATAAAATACTAATTTGAAATAGATTACTAAACATTATTCTTTATTACTTAAAGAATATTTTATTTCCAAATTAAATCTTAGCATGAAGTTGGTAGCGAATTAGTCTTTTCACCATAATAAAAATACAAATGAATATAAATTCTTAAAAACAATTAAATATTCCATTACATTATAATATTAAAAATAAAAAGAGAACTCACTACGAAAGTTACCACAGAAATCTTTAACTTTTAAAGGTACTTATTCATTAAGAATTTTACGAACACAAACGATTCTTACCTGTAAAAAAGATAGGTGAGACCTCTCTAGCTTTGGGACTAACAGCTGAAGATACAAGCGGCGCGGAGCATTATTTATACTGGTTCAAGATACCCTTGGCCATATTTGGTAAAGATGTTGGTACTAAGAGTATCATGCAAGCAGCGCGTGTATTCGTCCCAAGCAGAAAGAGGCTCAATCTACCTGATAGAATCGAATATGTTCTTTACATTATAATCCGCCTAATCAGCATTATATTCGTGTCAGGAAAACGGTTAAACCTTAGGTTACTAGGTCAGACAGAACGCTAGGAATTTTTGCCACTGAGTGTTGTTTTCTGCTGAGTTAGCATACGAATGTATAATACAGGAGAGAATATTTGTACTTGTTGTAAAGGAAGCATCTTGATCAAAATAGAATAGTTATAGGAAGCAGTCTTTATCAAAATAGAATATAGTTCTAGTAAATAAAGTTAATCTCCATATATTTTGGTGGAAATTACTCCCAATATAATTTAATGAAAAATTAATCCAATGAAGAATTAGTTTTAATGCAATTTAGAGAAAGTTTCAATGTTATTATTTTTACTCAAAAATTCTATCCTAATAAAGACACATTTAATATGATCTCTACAAATATTATATACTGTTGTATAGCTTGAATTCTATGCTTCACATCTATAGTTGTTGCATGGAAATATGTGGTACCACCACAAAACGGCATGGGTAGAGGCACGTACCTAGGATATGAAAATCGGTAAATTCGCAAGCTTTTTGTCAGAATTGATTAGTCGCACGGACAGACAAATGAAGACATATTGAATAAGATACATACACATATTATATACTGCTGTATAGATTGAATTGTAGGCTTCATATCTATAGTTGTGGCATGGATATATGGGGTACCATCGCAAAACAGTATGGTTAGAGGCATTTAGCAAGAATATCATGATCGGTCACTTTCGTATAGGATTGCATTAGTCGCACGGACAGACAAATGAAGACGTATTAAATAAGATACCTACACAAATTATATACTGCTGTATAGATTGAATTGTAGGCTTCATATCTATAGTTGTGACATGGATATATGAGGTACCATCCCAAAACAACATGCGTAGAGGCATATAGCAGAAATATGAAGATCGATAACTTTCGTATTGGAATGCATTAGTTGCACGGGCAGACAAATGAAGACATATTTAATAAGATACCTACAAATATTATATACTGTTGCATAGCTTGAATTCTAGGCTTCATGTCTATAGTTGTTGCATGGAAATATGTGGTATAATCACAAAACGGCATGGGTAGAGGCACGTACCTAGGATACAAAAATTGGCAATTTCGCAAGCTTTTTATCAGAATGCACTAGTCGCACGGACAGACTAATGGAGACATATTTAATAAGATACCTAAAGGTATTACATACTGTTGTATAGATTGAATTCTAGACTTGATATCTATAGTTGTGGCATGGATATATGAGGTACCATCCCAAAACAGCAGGGGTAGAGGCATATAGCAAGGATATGAAAATCGGTCACTTTCGTATAGGAATGCATTAGTCGCACGGACAGACAAATGATGACGTATTTAATAAGATACCTACATATATTATATACTATTGTATAGCTTGAATTGTAGGATTCAGATCTATAGTTGTTCCATGGAAATATGTGGTACCATCACACTTCAGCATGGGTAGAGGCACATAGCTAGGATATGAAAATCGGTAAATTCGCAAGCTTTCTATCAGAATGTATTAGTCCACGGACATACAAAGGAAGACGTATTTAATAAGATACCTACACGTATTATATACTGTTGTATAGACAGAGTGTTACATACATACATACATACAAACATGCATACATGCATACATACACTCACACATACACACACATACATACATACATACACACATGCATGCATACATACATACATTCATACATACATACATACATACATACATACATACATACATACATACATACATATATTAGTTACATATCTTTCCGTATAGGTTACTACTCAGTGGCAGACATTGTGGCAGATGGCAGAAGCACTGTTACGAAAACAATTAGAAGGGAAACGCATGGGATTATACAATGAACTACCTGAGATTTACCCACGGCTATTGTGCCGTGTTATTGTAGCAATACGATGCAGGTTAAAAGCCACCCCACGTAGACAGGAAATGTAGGAGAAACATCCGTTACCTGTAATAATCAAGAGTCAGTAAAAAAGTTAAAGGTTTTCATTTGACATTTTACATAAAAATTAATTACATAGCCGTTTCTAGAATTATCAAAAACATATGACCCCATCTTTAAGTTATAAAATTCGGTTGATTTTTAACAAACATACGATTTATTCATTTTGAATGGAAAGGTATATATGTAGTTATACATGAATTGTTGAGACTTACTCACGCGTATCTAGGTGAAATTTAGCCGCCGGGCTCAAGTTGTCTTATCAAACCAAGTAAGTTATAGGCATACGATTACTCACGTCTCTTGCGCCGTGTTATTATATCAATTCCTTACAGGTAAAAGCCACCACACTTAGACAGGAAATGTAGGAAAAACATAGATAATATAGATCAATACATCCATCCATCCATCCATCAGTAAGTAAGAACGTACACACGCACGTACATACATACATATATACATACATGCATACATACATACATATGTACGTACATACATACATACATACGTACATACGTACGTACGTATTTAATTAGATACCGACACATATTATATACTGTTGTATAGCTTGAATACTAGGCTTCATATCTATAGTTGTGGCATGGATATATGTGGTACAATCGCAAAACAACATGGTTAGAGGCATATAGCAAAGATAAGAAGATCGGTCACTATCGTATAGGAATTAATTAGTCGCACGAACAGACAAATGATGACGTATGTAATGAGATACTTACACATATTATATACTGTTGTATAGATTGAATTCTAGGCTTCATATCTATAGTTGTGGCATGGAAATATGTGGTACCGTCTCAAAACGGCATTGGTAGAGGCACGTAGCTACCATATGAAAATCGGTAAATTCGGAAGCTATTCATCAGAATGCATTAGTCGCACGGACAGACAAATGAAGATGTATTTAATAAGATACCAACACATATTATATACTGTTGCATAGATTGAACTCTAGGCTTCATACTTATAGCTGTGGCATGGATATATGAGGTAACATGGCAAAATAGCATGGTTAGAGGCATCTAGCAAGGATATGAAGATCGGTCACTTTCGTATAGGAATGCATTAGTCGCACGGACACACAAATGAAGTATTTAATAAGATACCTACACATATTATATATTGTTGTATAGCTTGAATTCTATGCTTCACATGTATAGTTGTTGCACGGAAATATGTGGTACCATCACTAAACGGCATGGATAGAGGCACGTACCTATGATATGAAAATCTGTAAATTCGCAAGCTTTTTGTCAGAATGCATTAGTCGCACGGACAGACAAATGAAGACGTATTGAATAAGATACCTACACATATTATATACTGTTGTATAGATTGAATTCTAGCCTCCACATCTATAGTTGTTGCATGGAAATATGTGGTACTATCACAAAACGGCATAGGTTAAAGCACTTAGCTAGAGTATGAAAATCGGTAGATTTGCAAGCTTTTTATCAGAATGCACTAGTTGCACGGACAGACAAAGGAAGACGTATTTAATAAGATACTTACCCATATTATATGCTGTTGTATAGATTGAATTCTAGGCTTCATATCTATGGTTGTGGTATGGATGTATGAGGAAACATCCTAAAACAGCAAAACAGCATGGGTAGAGACATGTAGCGGGATATGAAGATCGGTCACATTCGTAGAGGAACGCATTAGTCGCACGGACAGACATATGATGACATATTGAATAAGATACCTACACATATTATATACTGTTGTATAGCTTGAATTCTAGACTTCACATCTATAGTTGTTGCATGGAAATATGTGATACCATCACAAAACGGCATGGGTAGAGGCACATAGCTAGAATATGAAAATCGGTAAATTCCCATGCTTTGTATCATAATTCACTAGTCGATCGGACAGACAAATGAAGTCGTATTTAATAAGATACCTACACATATTATATATTGCTGAATAGGTGGAACTCTAGGCTTCATATCTATAGTTGAGGCATGGATATATTTGGTACCATCCCAAAACAGCATGGGCATAGGCATATAGCAAGAATATGAAGATCGGTCACTTTCTTATACGAATGCAATAGTCGCACTGACAAACAAATGAAGACGCATTTTATAATATACCTACACATGTAAACTGTTGTATAGCTTGAATTCTAGGCTTCACATCTATAGTTGTTGCATGGAAATATGTGGTACCATCACAAAACGGTATGGGTAGAGGCACTTAGCTAGAATATGAAAATCGGTAAATTCGGGTGCTTTTTATTATAATGCACTAGTCGCTCGGACAGACAAATGAAGACGTATTTAATAAGATATCTACCCATATTATATGCTATTGTATAGATTGAACTCTAGGCTTCATATCTATAGTTGTGGCATGGATATATGAGGGAACATCCTAAAACAGCAGGGGTAGAGGCATGTAGCAGGATATGAAGATCGGTCACTCTCGTATAGGAATGCATTAGTCGAGCGGTCAGACAAATCAAGACGTATTTAACAAGATACCTACACATATTGTATGCTGTTGTATAGCTCACCTTCTAGGTTTCAAATCTATAGTTGTTGCATGGAAATATGTAGTACCATCACAAACCGGCATGGGTAGAGGCATGTAGCTACCATATGAAAATCGGTAAATTCGCATGATGTTTATCATAATGCACTAGTCGAACAGACAGACAAATGAAGACGTATTTAATAAGATACCTACATATATTATATACTGCTGAATAGATTGAACTCTAGGCTTCATATTTATAGTTGTGACATGGATATATAAGGTACCATCCCAAAACAGCATGGGTAGAGGCGTAGAGCAAGGATATGAAGATAAGTCACTTTCGTATATGAATGCATTAGTCGCACAGACAGACAAATGAAGACGCATTTATTAGATACCTACACATTTTCTATATTGTTGTATAGCTTGAATTATAGGCTTCACAACTATAGTTGCTGCATGGATATATTTAGTACTATCACAAAACGGCATGGGTAGAGGCACTTTTCTAGAATATGAAAATCGGTAAATTAGCATGCTTTTTATCATAATGCACTAGTCGCACGGTCAATTTTTTTTGAAAGACTTTGGATAATTTACATGTAAATTTCAATCATTTAATTAGTTCCACTTGTTGGATTTGGAAAAAGCCGACTATTGGCGTCACCGGTATTCGATCTCACGGATAAGTACAAAACTATTTCTCAAGTCGCAGTACTAATACCTGTAATACATTTTATGTGCAGTAAGTATAGTTAATTGGATTGAAATAGATTTCTTTTTATTATGGATATGTCTAGGAAATTAGAATTTAAGCTTGTTTCAAGTTGCCCTCCCCCCTTATTTACATTGTAAATACATATATACAAATGATGGCAATGTATTGCATCTAAGTACTGGATTGTGCTTAACTTCGAAACTATCGCATTTATTGTGTTTTAAATTGTTTTGTAAGCAGGAACTTACCCAATAACAAAACATTTTTTTATGTGGGGGAAATGACCTGAAACATGAAAATTTTAGTTTTGTCCTACGTAACAAACATGATTGTATGTTTATTGTCATCCACAAAAACATTTAAATGTGTGTTCTTTTGTTACAGCAAATCGGAGTGAAGCAAGATGAAATTGCAAAAATGGCCATTGTTTCTGCTGAGGTTCTAGCACACATGAAACAGCAGTTCTATAGAAAGATTCTAATGTTGATCTCAGTGGGTGACATCATACATGCTAGCTGCTCAAGCCCAGCTGGGTCTGGTCCTAACTGTACGTGCAAACATACCGCTGCGCTGTGTTATGCACTGGAAGATTTTGTCAAGGTGTTTGTGCTTCCTGAAGCCATTCCATCATGTACTGGTAAGTATATCTTCAAGTTGAGACATAGTACTATAAATATTGGTACTCTAATTTACAAAGACATTAAATAACAATAACAGCAGTGGTAGCAGAAAGACATTTCATTTTCTTTAGCCTGTTATCTAAAATTTTCCTTTTCTTTTTAGATAAACTTGAGGCCTGGAATAAGCCATGGCAAGTTAAACTTCCAGCAACTCTAATCTATGATATAGACTTTACAAGAAAACAGCATGGAAAGAAAAGAAAACAAAACCGACCATTAAAAGGAGAACAACCGGAGTTTTATAAGCTTAATAAAGTTTGCGACACTGAGAGAGCTTTTACAGAAACATTCCTCTGTGAATTAGAGCAATGGAGTATTGAATCCAACCCCTGTAAACAGCTCTTAATAAATACAGTTGCAAGTCAACATGACCCAATTGAAACACTGTTCTCTGTGAATCATTTATTTGATTATGTGGAAAAAGCAAAAAAGAAATATCACAAATTTATCTCATTCAGATAGCATCACCAAAAAACAGAGTTAAAGAAATGTTTAAAAGTCACCCAGGATGAACAACTACTTATTCAAGAAAATACTCTTCTACAAAGCAGATTGTCTGACTGGTTTGCTTTGAGACAATTGAGGATAACTGGTTCTATTGTTAGCCGTATATGTAACTTTTTTTGTACATGAAGTCCAATCCCAACACAATAAGTAGTGCAATATTAGAGCCATCTTCTTTTTCCTCAGCAGCAATGAAATATGGATTAGATATGGAGCCGACAGTTATCAGTCGGTATGCTGCTGAGAAAGTTAAAGAGGGTTCAACCATTTCTGTTAAAAAGTTGGGTTTAATTATAGATCAGGATCATGGGTTCATTGCAGCATCACCTGACGGTAGAGGTGAAGAAAATAACTCTCTTGTTGGTATTGCTGAATGTAAAGTAGCAGTAAAATGGAACCACAAGACTGTTGGTGACAGTGCTAAAGAACCTGGGTACCCATTGAAATCAGTGAAAATAAACCAACATGGAACTTCAGTCGAAGTATTTGCGTTTAAACCTAATTATGCTTGGCATCACCAAATTCAATTGCAACTGTATGTATGTAGGTCATTTGCAAAGTATTGTGATTTGGCCTTGCTTCATCCAGAGTCTGGAAGTTTTCATTGTCACAGATTCGAATTGAATCAAGAATGGGTTGACAAATTCTTGCCAAAACTTGAGACCTTTTTTGATGAGTATATGGCTGACAAAATGTTACAAAAGTAAAAGAAAATAATTGCCATAAATCTGCAGCTATTATGAAAATTCTGTGTAGACACTTGTGATGAATCTTTTTTTTTAATTATCCCCGTGATAGGTTGACCGCTGGGTCAGGAAACCACCCCAAGGTCACCTTGCAATCAAGCAAGTTGCCTTCTTTTAAAAGATATTTATAAACAAACTTGAATGAATTTTGTTTTTGTAAGCTCATTATTTTATCCTCCTGCTTATCAAAATTATTATGTACTAAATGGTGTTTGATAGCATCTTTCCATGATTTTGGAATTTTGGATATAAAAGGAGAAGTATTTCAACAAATCATTACATCTAGTTTTCTTTCTTTTTGTTTGTTTCATCGTTTCAAACGGTATCAGATTACTGTGATCGTCTACTAAATCATTTAGAATTTCCTCCAATGAATCTACCTTTCATAAATCCTTTTGAGTATCACAGATTATTGATGGAAGAACCTTTTTGATCCTAGCTGCAATGCCTCTCGAAGCAATCTTGTAGTCAGTATTTAAAAGTGATATAGGTCTCAAATTATTAAAGTATCTTCTGTCTTTTCTTCCTTTGGTAAACATGTGACGAGTCCTTGGGTCTGAAAATCTCTTGTTATGAATCTTGCTCATTAAACTGTTTTACCAATGAAATGTGTTTTATCTGAAACGTGCATAATAATACATTCATACCTACAATATATATATATATATATATAT
>JAECUM010027919.1:0-32140 GCA_016617855.1 Megalonaias nervosa | reverse complement strand
ATATATATATATATAGATACATACATACATACATACATACATACATACATACATACATACATATATGGTGTTACGATTCTATGGCCTTAAAATAAGTAACAAGAAAAAACGAAAACCAACATGTTTTATGTGAATTCACAGTAATTCCGATACAGCTATACATCCAAATGTCCTCAAATGAATTCACAGTAATTCCAATACAGCTATACATCCAAATGTCCTCAAATGAATTCACAGTAATTCCGATACAGCTATACATTCAGGTATCCTTAAAAGAATTCACATTATTTTCCTGACAGCTATTATTCATCCAAATGTCTTTAAATGAATTCACAGTATTTCCGTGACAGATATTATTTCACTTACTCTGAATATTTCGAGCACTGTAATTCCAACGAGTGATTAAATTAAATATATCCTCTGAATATAATTAAATAGCCTCCAAAACTGGCTTTTACTACTAAAAATGCCTACATCTAAATAATATTTCTCTTATATAGATGATTAGTACGCAAATACTTAAACATAAAGACGATTGAATGGCTCATTTTTCATTGCACATAGAACCGGTAAATAAGGTCAACTTCTTCTCAATAGCTAGTCAGAAATTACGTCGGCTTGGCCTTTTACAATACATGTGACCTGCAGTCTGATCATGTGTTGTTTACTTGGAAATCTCAATCTTGAAACTTATGAATGGAGCTACACACTATTGTTACGAATATGTAATTAAATTGCTTGTGTGTTAGTTTTAATTCTTTTTTTATTTTACTTTTGTTTCATTACTTTTATTGTAATGATAATTTTCATTGGACTTGAATCTCTTTTCCGAAAATTCACTTGACCTGATCAGAACGTAACGGTTGCTTTATCATTATTTTTAGTTCAACTTGGTTGAGACGTTTGTAAACATTGAATGAAAATGATTGGCTATTACCAAGGTCATGTTTGGCCCACGTGTTAACTAAGTTGTAAACAGCCTTTTGTTATTCATTTCCAGCGTGAGAATCTGATTCTTAGATAGGGCTATTCTAGCGTACGTGCTAAATGACATTTTTTTACTGCGTTGTTCAAATTAGTGATTACGTAGCCCCGTCACGTGAGCCACCATGTGATCTAAAATCGAGGGTTAAAACAGCCATTATCTAGTAGATATTTCAGTCGTATCATACACCTTTAAGAGCATAGGTGTTTGTTTTCTTTTATTGTTGATACCAATTTGTTGTAAAGTTCATCTATCTTTTGGAATTTAATAATTCATATTCTCTAGAAAACTATACAAGTGCTCCTCTTTATAAAGGTTCTGGGACAAAGACATTCAGTGAAAATGTATTCTGGAATTCTAACGGGAACATTATAAATTATGATTCAACGAGGAACTGTTGCCTTTTGTACAACGACCTCATCTGACATTATCGCCTTCCATATTGGAACTTCATCGAGATTCGAACCTGGATTCAACTAGAACTGTTTAGTGATAGGACTTATATTTTTCAATTCTTAGGATTAATTTTTGGATTATATTCACAAACCGTAAGTCCTATTTCACAATACTACCTTGTTTTCTAGGGAAATAAATTATTTTGGTAAAACACACAAAGCTTGTTGGCTTCACTCTTTTCTTTTGTTACTTTTGTACGAGCTTACACGTAACAAAAGAAAATTGGGGCGCTCGTCTTGGGATATATGAATTTTGGCTAAAATATTTCAGAAAATTATTTTTTGAAACTTAAATTCCCCTAGTTTTTAAATCCCAAGTACTATTTCATATTTTGCTTGCAATCTTTAGTGAAAACAACAGAATTTTATTCACAATATCATCAAAAGTAGAGAATTGTTTGAATTTTCCCAGGAGTGGTTGGAAATTTTGAAAATGGAAGCCCAGCTAAAAAAGTTGGAATTAGAGATCAGACAGGTTCAGTTTCAAATAGAAAAGATACAAATGGAAAGAGAAAGGGAAGTAATGCAAATGCAAATTGAGAAAGAAAAACTAAATATGCAAATACAAAACGAGAAGGATGAAATGGAATTCCAAATTAGAATGAAAGAATTAGAGCTGGCAAAAGGAAAACACTCTCCTACTTTTGATGTTTTCAAAAATATCAAGTTAGTGCCCCCTTTTCTGGATAAAGAAGTAGACAGATATTTTCCTCGTTTTGAAAAAATTGCGGAAAATTTGCAGTGGCCAAGAGAGCATTGGACTCTATTATTACAATTTGTACTTACTGGTAGAACTAGTGATGTTTATTTTTCACTCTCATTAGAACAGTGTGCTGACTATGATGTGGTTAAGGAATAAATCTTAAAGGGTTATGAGTTAGTCCCTGAGGCTTATCGGCACAAATTCAGGAATTCTAGAAAATCCACTGACAAGACTTATGTCAAATTTGCAAGAGAAAAGGAGCAGTAATTTGATAGGTGGTGCTCTTCTATAAAGGTTAACAAAGATTACGAAAGTCTCAGACAACTAATGTTAGTTGAAGAGTTTAGGAACTGTGTCCATAGTGACATTAGGATGTATCTTTAAGAGCATCAGATCGAAACCTTGGAAAAGGCTGCTCGTGCCGCTGATGAGTATTCCTTAACTCATAAAGTTTCTGTTCTAGGTAAGTCTTTCACTCAGCAGTCTACTGATAGAAAGGTATTTCAGCCTAATACGACTCCTCCTAAAACTCAATCTAGCACAACTATTAAAAATCAAGCTTTTGATAAACTTGATTCAAAATCATTGTCTCTTCCTACTTGTACCTATTGCAAGAAGAAAGGACACGTTATTTCTGATTGCTTCAAATTGAAATATAGGCATCAGAATCAAGATAGACCTATCCCAAATGCTCTTATATCTAAGAGGTCAAGGTCACGGTCATGTATTGAAAACAATACATTTGTTTGGTTTAATAAACCCAGTCTGATTTTATTATGGAGAATTATTAATCATTCATGTCGAAGGGTTCTATATCACTCTTGGGTGATTTGGCCAATCCTACCCCTATTAAAATTTTAAGGGATACAGGAGCTTCTCAGAGTGTTTTATTATCAGGTACTTTTCCTTTTTCTGAGAAGTCCTGTTCTAATGAGAGTGTTCTCATTCAGGGAGTAGAGTGCGGCTTTGTTAATGTTCTTCTCCACTGCGTTAATTTGTCATCAGACTTAGTTTCAGTACATGTGATAATCGGGATAGTGCCTTATTTACCCATTGAGGGCATTCATTTGTTACTAGGCAACGACCTAGCTGGAGATAAGGTTGTGGTTAATCCACTTGTAACTGACAAGCCTTCTTTGGATCAGAAAGTTGATCCTATGGAAAAAGAATACTCTGATTTATACCCAGCTTGTGCAGTTACCAGAGCTATGGCAAAGAAAGCTCTTGAGAATGATTTTCATAAGGAAAATATTCCTTTAGCTGACACATGTATTGGTCAGGCTTTTGATGAGGTCACTTTCACTCCTTGTTTGGATCAATCAAAAGGTATTGATCACAGTGATCATCTTTTAGTTACCCATTCTCTTTTATCTAATCAGGGTGACAAACGACAATCACCTGTCAACGAACAGGAAAAAGATCCTGAGATCTCCGGTTTGTTTCAAAGGTCCATTAGTGAAACTGAAGCCACTGAAGTACCTGCCTGGTATTTCATTAAAAATAGAATTCTTATGAGAAAATGGAGACCTCCCGAGGTACCTGCTGGTGACGAGTGGTCAGTGAACTATCTAATTGTAGTTCCAAAATCTTACAGACAGGAAATACTTAGTCTGGCCCATGAAACTCCTCTGGCTGGTCATTTATGGATTAATAAGACTTATCACAAGATCTTGACTCATTTTTATTGGCCAAAAATCAAAAGTGATGTTTGTAAATACTGCAGATCTTTTCATACTTGTCAAATGGTAGGAAAACCCAATCAGAAGATACCTAAGGCTCATCTGCAACCAGTTCCTGCATTTGACGAACCATTTAGCAGAAAAATGGTAAATTGTGTTGGTCCCTTACCTAAGACCAACTCAGGCAACCAATACCTGTTGACCATTATGTGTGCGTCAACAAGATTCCCAGAGGCAATTCCTTTGAGGAATATTAAAACAAAACCTATAGTAAAAGATTTGATAAGTTTTTTACTCAATTTGGCCTTCCCAAATCTGTCCAATAGGGTCAAGGGTCAATATTATGTCCGGATTTTTCCAGCTAGTCATGCTTGAATTTGACACTCAGCAATTCAAGTCAAAAGTGAAATTATGGTTTCACAGAACTTTAATGGAATGAAGTTTTGAGTCTTGTAATAGAGTTCATTCTCTCTTGCTCATTCTTCAAAATTTTCTTCAAATTAGATTTTACGGCCCTTACAAAGTAAAGAAGAAAATGAATGAGTTGAATGATAATAATAGTATTCTGATCTAAATAAATTATAGGAGTATTTGTATATTGAGAGAGATAGCCAGGTAAATCATGCAATTAATTTAGTTGTACCTGTCCCACTCACTGAGGATTTAAGTGAAGGAATTCAAATCAGTTTGGAGCGACAAATCTTCGGAATTTGGAAATTATGAATAATCTGGACCAGAAACATTTTCGCATTTGCAACAACAAGAGAGGAATGAACTTAAACAGTTATTATTTGGATATGAGCACTTATTTCCAGATGTTCCTACGAGGACAAACAAAATTTTTCATCACGTTGAAATTGTGAATTCCAAACCAGTGAAATAACACCCATACAGGATGAACCCTCTCAAACAGGAATACTTGAAAAAGGAAATTCAGTATTTGCTGGAAACTGATTTCATAGTGCACAGTAAAAGTGATTGGAGCTCACCATGTATACTTGTTCCGAAACCAGATAAACTTTCCGTATGTGCACTGATTATAGGAAGGTGAACAGTGTGACAAACACAGATTCATTTCGATTACCAAGAATCGATGACTGTATTGATAAAATTGGAAATGCCAAGTATGTCACCAAATTTGACCTTCTGAAACGATTTTGGCAAATTTCATTAAGGAAAAGAGCAAAGGAAATTTCGGCATTCGTGACTTCAGATGGACTCTATCAACAGAAAGTAATGCCGTTTGGGATGAAGGGTTCTCCAAGTACTTTTCAACGTTTGATGAATATGATTACCTCTGGTCTAGATAATTGTGATGCTAACATCGATGATGACATCATCTACAACGACTCTTGGAAAGGACATCTAGCAACAATTCGGAAATTCTTTGACAGACTCACTGATGCAAGTTTGACAATCAATTTATCTAAAAGTGAATTTTGCCATGCTTGTGTAACTTTTCTAGGTCATATTGTGGGACATGGACAAGTTAAGCCTGTAGCTGATAAGGACATGGTTATCTCTGAATTCCCTGTGCCTGTCAGTAAAAAGCAACTGATGAGATTTTTAAGTATGAATAGGTACTATCAGAAATTTTGTTCCAATTTTTTAATATTGCTGAACCACTGACAAATTTATTGAGCAAGAAAAACAAGTTTATTTGGACTGAAAAATGTTTGGAGGCTTTTGACAAGTTAGAGGCCATACTTAAGAATGCACCGGTTCTTACATCTCCAAATTTCAATCAATCTGTTAAATTATCTGTTGATGCAAGTGATGTTGTGGTTCGAGCAGTATTGATTCAAGAATATAGAATGGTGTCGATCATCTAGTTTACTATTTGTCTAATAAATAAAAGAAGCACCAATGAAATTACTCAACAATCGAGGAGGAATGTTTGGCTTTAGTTTTGGCATAACAACATTTTGAAGTTTGCCTTAGTTCAGCTCCTTCTCCGATTGTTGTGTTTAGTGATCACAACCCCCTTACTTTCATCGACAAGATGAAAAATAAAAATCAAATATTATTAAGGTGGAGTTTGTTGTTACAGGAATATAATCTTGATATCAGGCACATCAAGGGAAAAGACAATTTAATTGCAGATGCACTTTCCCGTGTATAGAAATATTATTTCATGTACACTTTGTATAATTCATAAGAGTTCTTCTTATGGAATTTTGTTTAACCATATATATGATTAATATATGGTAAAAAGAAAGCTTTATTATATAAATCTTTCTTTTTCTTTATGGGTGGATGTGTCATAATTTAATTACTTTTGTGTTGGTTTTAATTTTTTTATTTTATTTTTATTTCATTACATGTCATTGTAATAACTTTATTCACTGTATTTTACATTTTTTTCAGAAAATTCAGTTCAGTTCTAATAAATAACAGTGTTGCTACATTGTATTTTTAGCTGACCTAGTTCCTGACCATGATTCGGAATTTGTTAACACAGAGCGAAAATCGTTGGTCGTAATCAAGGTCATTCTTGGCTTGCATCAGCTCTGTTGTAAACAAACTTTTTTAAATTGTTTTTATTATTGAATCTCATAGTAAGGTTCGTTCAGTACAATCGAACCTGTAAATAGCCTACGTGCTAATTTCCATATTATTTTACTGCGCTGTTCGAATTAAGTGACCACGTGACCCATCACGCGGGTCTGAAATTGCGTTTTTAGTTCAGTTTAATATTCATATCTCAGTGATTTTAATTCAGTCGTTATTGTACAACTTCAGAGCTCAAGGCGTTTTTATTATTGATGCCAGTTTGGTTGTTCTATTTTTGGATTTAATAATTTATATACCCTGGAAAATACCAGTGCTTATAAAATTCTTGGACAAAGATATTTAGTGGAAATTATTCTTAATTCTAAAGCGGAATATTGTTCTTGATTCATAAAATTCAACAAGGAACTTTTGACACATCAACACAAAACAGGATATAGAGAACGTCATCGCCTTCCATCTTTGAACTTCATCGGGATTCGAACTTTGACTCACTTAGAACTTTTTAGTGATAGGACTTATATTTTTAAATTCTGTGATTAATTTTTGGATCAGATACACAAACCATAAGTCCTTTTTTCATATTTTTACCTTGTTTTCTAGGGAAATAAATTATTTTTTGTTAAAATTTTACAAGGCTTGTTGGCTTCACTCTTTTCTTTATTACTTTTGTACGAACCTACACGTAATACAACCAAATTACTATGGGCGTCGAGCAAACTAGCTTGTGAGTTTTCAAGACAAAACTGGAAAACTGAAGACGTTAAAGGTGGTGTTAAGTATATTTGACTTGTATTATTTGTTGTCTTTACTCAGTGATTATACGGTATGTATATCTGTATTTTGTAACTGTCCTTTGTTCAAAGTCATGTTATTAGTCTACCTGATTAGAGACATTTATTTTGTAAAGAACATAATACATAGGTAATATTTTCTTTGTGATCATAGATTAAATATTCCTATCCAATAATATTGGGGTGAACATATATTTGTATCTGAAAGTAGGACATTAGTTGTTTACTTGGAAATTCCTGATTTTGTTAACAACTTATGTTTTAGAAAGGAAACTGACCTACATCCCGGCTCTATTATTGTGTATTTGCAATTCATATTAATGTTGTTAATTTCAAAATTATTGATTCCTACTTTAACAGCCGAAGTAGAATCAGCTTTATTATTGTTTTAAGTTATAATTTGGATGTATTTGTTGAATTAAATTATTCGCTAGAACTACAAAGTGCTCATTAATGGTTCTTGGACCAAATCACTATTTTCGAATTATTATGAATTCATTCAAGGGCCTTTTGGATTGTATTATTGTGTTACATCAGAATTGTTAATATACCGCCACATTACGGACCATGGGTACATTCGAGACTACATGTATATCAGCTTATTCAATATCGGAATTTATTTGGAAAACAATTGAAATTCATTTGGAATACTATACATTTGGACTTCGAATAGAATTTTAGGACTATTCGGAACTTAGTTCACAATACTGTAAGTTCATTTCAGACTTTCACTTTGTATTCTAGAGAAACAAATTATTTGGTAAATTTTACAATACGTACAGTTTTTCTCTCTTTTCTGTTACTTAGATTAAGACCATAGAGTCGTAACAGTGGTCATCAATGATTTCGTATTAAAGATGCGGAACAAAATCGCGAAAAACTAGACCAAAATCACTGAAAATAAGGGAATCAGAGCGTGTCGGTTGCCATTATCAAAGACTACATTGATGTTGCTAATAATTAGTTTAAACAATACGTCGATGTAAAGACCACCCAGCCATACTGTAGCTAATACACGTTGTAACATCATGGAGGAATAGTAACCAAAGGAAGTAGAACAAACCCTGACTTCTTACACTTATTTAAAGGCCGACTTGTTTTCCAGTCTCTTCAAAATGGCTTTAATATACCTAAACGTCACATCTTAAAGGTTCGAGAGTCCGTATCATACTTCTTGTCATAACCAGAAGTAAAGGCGGGTGGGGTATGATGTCAAACTTGATAAATGATCAACGGGATCTTGGTTGGCAGACACTAATATCAAATATCGACAAACCAGGCAATGTTGTTGTAGAGTTTATCACATATACAGTATCAAAATCACTAGTCGCCGGAGATGAAATCCAGTTCGAAGGACTCAACATCTGTCCGGAAGGGTACTAAACGTTCTTTGGTGTTTGTGTTTAAGATTTATTATTACATATGCGCGGTGGATTTTGAATAGCTATGTGATGACGATGTTGCGGAATTTTGAAATATGGTGTATGGTCGGCTGAAAGTGGATGCCTACATCGGTGGCGATTTTGTGCCAATATCAAAGAGAACACGTGTAACGAAACCTATAAATACACTCGGTTATAATCTTGCCAAGGGCCAAATCGAAATCTGACCGTTAGAACTACCCTGATGTGTCAAAATTAACTCAAAGACGGCATGGAATCATTGTATTCGCACGTATCCAGAAATTTTTGCTGCCTACCAAAGTTTTCTAAGCACAATTGCCAATCTGTTGTCAGTGGCTATGGAATATAAAACGAGTAAGAAGACGGTGTTCGAAACGGTGCTGGTCGACAGAAAACCTACCGACGTATCCGCTCACAGATATGGAACTGTGGCTTTACCGCCCCAAAGGAGGTAATTGATTTATAGGCAGCAAAAGGTCGAGTAAACAGTTATCAGCGTACATCGATCTGTATATTGTTTAACCATCCACACGTAGGCTACAATCACTGATACACACGTGTGCAAAATTCCAGTGAGAAAAAATTATTGCGAGCTAGAGGGAGTTATAGGCCTCAAATCTTCATTATTTCTCTAATAATTGTGTACATAAATATGTGTTTTTGCTTTCTGTCCCGCGTTATGAATTGAGTAATACATATGTGTTTGTACTTTCTTTCATGCATCATGTTCTTCGTTAAACATGATTAGATGTCTTTCTCGAAGTATACGCAAACAAGACATTCATAATGAGTGGATACACTTCCAGAAAAGACTTGAACGAGAGGTTTGATCGGGATGTACTCTCTTTTTTAAATCAATATATCCGTCCTATGTTTTTGGTGCATATGTTTCCTATTCTATGTGCGGAATAGTCAGTCTGAGCACTTCAGTTAGGTTGTGTATATTTGTTTTTATATTATATCTTTTTGTGGGAAAATTCGCGACATGTATGCTTTTTCATAAATGAGAGCTGACAAATGAAATTGTACGCTGAATTATTTCATTAATGTCTTTAAAAAAGCAAAGGATGCTTTGATGCACAATTTTGATAACAGTACATAGCATTGTGCAGTTTTTTGCACGGCCAACAACCTATTTTTTTATAAGCCCTATACGTTGTTTTTCGAAACTGGGTCTTAATTGTTTCTTTGCTTTATGATTTCTGATGTAATGAATAAGTATACCTCTGTCCCATCTAGCTTAACATTCACTGTACTTTGAACATAATTTGGAAATTTTATTCGTTCAAAGTGAGAATTCATATTCCCGCTCCACTTCTTGATCCATTTTTGTCTCTACCGATCAAGTCGGTCTATTGCCTCTATTACATTGTTGCGGTCTATTAAAGCTGGCCAGACAGAAAAATACACAGGCCACAGAGTAACAGGCAGGCAATTGTCGTCAAGATGGCAATAACACAAGTAATTAGCACGAAGTATCTTCTACAAAATATTGATGAACGCTTAAACACCTGCTGCAACTGATTAAACTGGTGACTACGAGTGTCTTTATTACGCTGAGTGGCAGCTAATCTCTTCAGCCTGTGCTTGAGTGATGGTATCATGTCATGAAATGTTATTTAGCCTTGGTGAGGAGACCGTCTTGTCTTTATCAAGGCGAAGGCTAATAACTTGGCGATTACTTTGTGAGTTTTGTAGATCATTTATTTAAGGACAAACATAACGAAGTTTGTTTTTCTGTAATTAAGTTCCATGGATTCGAAATGAGCTTGTTTATATGACTATGAAGAAAATTGATTATTTCTCTCTCCAATATGTAGGAAAAATGATCATCAACAAATCTGGCAAAATAATTTGTCTGCGATATTCGTTTTCATCATATTTATTAACTCCTTAACGGTACACAAGAACAGAAAAACATAAATCGTATTTGCTATCCAGATTTAGTGTGTGGATTCCATTATTAGAATTGTTATCTCCTTACGGGATTCAAATTTTATGGAAAGTATGTAATTGTTCATCAGATTATTTTCAAAATTAAAATGTTTTGTATTTGTATCAGTTATTTTAGATTATTATTTGATACGAATATGTGTTTTAAAAAAGTCTATAAGTCTATTAATGTCATCTATTAATGTCATCTTACCACAACGAGATCAAATTTTCTATGGTGAAACAAATCAATTAACTGTGATAGTACCCAGACCCTCTCTCCAGACAATACGATTTGTTTCTAATGCTTGAACACGACAAGAGATCAAAAAATGACATTAATATAAACTATATAAATGTTAAGCATTATGAAAGAATTAGTTTTAGTCGAAAATGAATTTAATGTCTATTACTTTGCATAAATGCTATCATTGATATATTCTAATTGTGCGCATTGTTTTGTATGTGATCTAATCATAAACATGATTTTATTTATCTCGCCCTCTATGAACCTTATTCTACCTGTATAATTGGGATAAAAAACAACAACACTAACGCCGATAATTCTGTGCAACTAGTTTCACATTTACTGTATACTTCTTGAGGCATAAAATGTTTTGAAAGAAATATTTTCTACATTTAAGTAATAATCTTATTCATCTTTTTTCTAATCATTATATAATTATCTTAATTTGAATTGAATTACTACCATGAGAAATGTTACATTTTAAATAGCATTTGTCTACATTCCCCAACGTGATATCACCTTTACCTTCTTCTTCTTCTTCGTGCGGAGATGCGGGGCAGGGGTATTGTTGCGGGTGAGGGGTAGAGAAAGTTATATATAACATTTCGATCGCCTATTCGACAGAAGGACGAGTTTGATAAACAGCATTGTTATTGTTAATACATAAATAAATGATACAAAATCTCATTTTAAAATTTATTATTGTTATTGTCTAACTTAATCAGATTGTAATGTCCATTCGGTCTGATGCTGTACTGCAGGTGGGCATTTTCTTTAAAAAATAACTCCTTATGTGTAAGCACAATGTGGTCATAAACTTGCGAATAAACCATATTGGATATATTGTTTCTTTCGATTTTGAAACTGATGTCAAATAAATGTTTTCCGGAGTAGAAACTAGTCTTAATATTGTGTCGTACATTTGAATTCTTACTCCTCATATATTCCGTCTTAGTAATAATGTACACGAGACCGTTATCCCGCTTACCGGTCAAAGATCAGCACAAGTGAGTTATCGAAAAACGTCATTTTTGATAAGCGTCATACACAAAGAAAAAATATAGTGGCATATTTTGATTGGGGGCAGGATGAGGTAAAGATTTTACAGATTTTCAGACAGTTAGGGAATTGAAAGTTGCTGGTGATGGATGTTTTCTGGTCCTCCATTGCAAATGAAAATGTAATATTGGACACAATTGACAATATCGCCAGTATCAATATCGACTTCACCAGTATGTTCATTATTAGTGGCAATCTTATCAGCGTCATGGGTAAGTTGTGCACACTAGATTGATGGTACGCTGACCTTCGGTCATCAACAGTGTTAGTCTCTTTCTAAACCTACCTCTTACCACCAAATGTCTAGATCGCTTCCAACTGATTAAATGACAGTTCATAGCTATGCAACGTTTCTTCACATCCACCAGCATGCTACGTTTTATGCATATGGTAATGCAATGGCATGGCACTAACAGTGTTGAAGGAAACCTAATGACACGCATTTAAAATGTTGCCGTCAGCATCAAATAAAATAATGGTATAGTAACATAGGAAAATTAATCCTGTCATTGTTACACATATTAACATGCTATTGGCCGTTTGAGGTGTGAATCGGTTTCTTGCGTTTCAGTTGGGTACTATGTTAAGTTATCAATGGATTTATTATGCAAAGTAAAATTAAATCTGTATATAATTTAGATTACATAATCCAGACAAAAGTAGCAGCCTAACATGTACTGCCACAATAGATACTTACTGGTCACTGCCACTATAGATACTTACTGGTCACTGCCACTATAGATACTTACTGGTCACTGCCACTACAGATACTTACTGGTCACTGCCACTATAGATACTTACTGCCACTTCAGATACTTACTGGTCACTGCCACTGTAGATACAGGTCACTGCCACTATAGATACTTAAGGTTACTGCCACTATAGATACTTACTGGTCACTGCCACTACAGATACTTACAGGTCACTGCCACTATAGATACTTACTGGTCACTGCCACTACAGATACTTACAGGTCACTGCCACTATAGATACTTACTGCCACTACAGACACTTACTGGTCACTGCCACTGTAGATACAGGTCACTGCCACTATAGATACTTAAGGCTACCGCCACTATAGGTACTTACTGGTCACTGCCACTATAGATACCTACAAGTTACTGCCGCTATAGATACTTACAGGTTAGCGTGATGCAAAGTATCTATCATTGTAAACCAAACACTTGAAATCAAAGCAGCCGTTAAAAAAGACTGGAGGACCATGCGTAACTCCAGGAATGGACATGGATTAATTAAAATACATATTACTAAAAGGATTTAGAAAGTTAACTTTATCTAACGAATAAAAACTATGTCGTCTAAATAAGCAGGCCCGTCAGGGTAATCTAGAAAAACCATTAAAATTCGTACGATATTCTGACTTACAAAAAAAAAAATCTAAAATTTTAACTGCATGAAAAAGTTGTGATGTCATGCTCTTGTATCTGGTCATGTGATCTCTCATCTGATCATGTAATGTCTCATCTGCTAAAAAAAAATTATCAGGAAAAAAACTGATTAGTGTGAAATCTGTTTCAAATTCAGCGGTTAAAACCCATGAATCGTTCATTCATTACTTACATTATCTTTGCAAAAGAATCAAAAAATGTCTTTCACTGACCGCTCCGGTGGCCTAAGTGGTTAGAGCGTCCGCCTCGGATGCGGGAGGTCGTGGGTTCGATCCCCGGCCGAGTCATACAAAAGACGTACAAAAATGGTACTAACAGCTACCTCGCTTGGCGCTCAGCATTAAGAGGTTAATGTTAGGAATGGTCGGCCTGGTGTCAGGATAATGTGACTGGGTGGGACATCATGCTACGTGTCTGCGGCATGATGCCCCAGTGATAGACATCACTATAAACTGCCACACTGCAGACATCGTAGTGATATGACTGAAAAATTGTTAAGCTACGTTAAAAATTCAAGTCACATCACATCACATCTTTCACTGATATGTACAAACAATTCAAAAATGTCTTTCAATGGTATGAAATATCTAATCAAAGTATCAATAGCAACGATGGGGTGGAAATACAAGAGAGTAACTTCTCTTATCAGCTATTATTTGGCATTATTACAAATAAATTGCACGTGATTTTGAAAACCACTGTATGCCGCATGAAAATAATGTAATTAACATCACGTGATTTGAAAACCACTGTATACAGCATGAAGTAATGTACTTTAATATCACGTGATTTCAAACACTCATTATACTGTAAGAAAGTATTGTATATTAATATCACATCTTTTCATCGTACTTAAGATCAATACATATACATCAAAATGTGTTTCGTTTTCTTCTTTCAATTGTTTAAACTTCATTACTATTCCTTCAATAATAACATCTAATTATCATTCGTCAAGTGGACTTTCAAAGATAAAGGAAGGCTACAGTGTATCGCTTACTTCACTTCCAATTGTACAACACATGAACATAAAGGTTGCTTAAGCTTTTAATTTATCGAATAATTTAAATCCAACCACATGGCGGATCTTTTGTAATAGCACTTAACCAATTCCTGACAGATGGCACTGGGTTAGACGAACAATGTTGTCTTGCCGGTTTGAAAGACTCATTCTTTACACAGACACCAAACAGCTTCTTGAAACGCAGTCTCATACATGTATACCATGGATGTAGCAAGCAACTTTAGGTCCAATGACTTAACTCGACACAAGACTGGCAAAATTCATTGAGATGTTCCTTCTTCCCCGTCAATATCGACAATCTCAGAGAATTCTTGGTTTTCAGTGGGACCAATGGAGCATACTGGAATATAGTTACTGCGTTTCTAGAATGAGTATTTAATATTAAAGGAATTGGTGACACGACTTATTGACTGGTCTGTATGTATGTATGTATGTATGTATGTATGTATGCATGTATGTATGTATGTATGCACACAGTTTAGCACATTTCTCAGCTATGTCTATCCCGACGCTAGACCTGCAATAAATTATCTATATAACTATTTACTCACATTCCTTCGCCCCTTCGAAAACAAATTAAGAGTGTAAATCTCCTCAAGTCAAGACCGAAGCATTAATTCTGATTAATAGATTGAGAATGCATTAGTATTGGTGTAATTACGACCCGTAATAATTTTTAAAGTTGCATCCTACAAGATGTTGATGTGTCACGTGTCTAGGCTCGTACAAAATGTAACAAGAAAAGGGCGAAGACAACAAGCTTTGTAAAATTTAATAAATAATTTATTTCCCTAGAAAAACAAGGTAAAATGAGAAAAAGAACTTACGGTTTACGAATCAAATCCAAAAATAATCCAAGAATTAAAAAATAGAAGTCCTATCAATGAAAAGTAATAAATGAATCTGAGTTGGAGTCCCGATGAAATTCCAAGATGGAAGGCGATGACGTATGCCGTAACCTTCAAAGTGTTGTTGTGTCAACAGTTCCTTGTTGAATCACAGAAAATAATGTTCCAGTTTTTGAATTCCGAATAATTTTAATAAATATCTTTGTCCAAGAATTCTGATGAGCACTAGTATTTTCCAGGGAAAGAATCAATAATTCCAAAAAAATAAAATTTCAACTCAAACTGGTCACAGCAAAACACCTTTAGGTGTCAAAGATTTAGAGCCCAACTGACTAGTTCTCAAGAAAACGATTATACAGTAAGTTAAGACCCAAAACAGATTCCCAAATGGGGGACAAAATTTCATCCCACTGGGAAAACCAAAAGTTTGTAACAATAAACACATGTTATTTGTCACGTACTCCAGGTATGGCTTTAGCTAAAATCAATGGTTCTTACTCTGGCAAAAAAAAATTAAAGAAAGTTGTTTACTCAAAACTGACACTGGTTCTGAATCAAGGTCAGCAAACATATACAACGTTTCAACTATTAGTTGTTTATCAGGTCAAACAGAACTGAACTGAATTTCTAAAAAAATAACAAATCCAGTAGACAAAGTGATGATTACAATAACATGTAATGGAATAAGATAAAAAAAAATTAAAACTAACAAACAAATAATTAAATTACATTTACATAACAGATGCCAAAAGCATAAAATAAGATAAATCTGCCCGTAATTGTTAAGTGTTGATAAAAACATTCTGTATTGAATGTGATTGATATGCAATTGAAAATAGCATATTTCGGTTATACTCAAACTGTTTGAACTAGTTCTATTAAAATCATACAATTATCCTCCTCTTAGAAATGAGATGCATTAAAAAATGCAAATGTCAACAAATAAAAGTAATCACGGTTACTTTAGATTAGATCGAGTACATATTTTGAAAGGTATATTCAAAATATGACTGAAAATATATAATGGAATAAACTTATTCCTACATATATCGATTTATTTTGTGTCATGGTACAAAACTGTGTATGAGAGATAAGAATGTCTAGGTGTCGAGAATACTGGGGTTTGCTATTAGCATATGGGTCTAACCGGCCCCTTCGTCTAATTTTCATAATCAAATATGCTAGTCTCTTGCTGGTTATGGGAGGCATTAAAATCGTTAAGCCCTCTTTTGTTGTCGCTTTGATGGGTCGAATATTTGAACTTGTTAATGAAAACTAAATGCCTCAGACCGTCTGTCGCTTTAATTCATTTCTCTCTTATAACTGTTTAATTTGTATGGTGTTTTTAGATACATGTTTCTCGTTGCATGTGCCTTAATTTGTATGGTGTTTTTCGATACGTGTTTCTCATTGCATGTGCCTTAATTTAAAAGCGTTTTATAACAATGAAAATGATGAATGTTTCGCCATACGTCTGAAATACTAAGTTAGTCATATATATATATATATATATATATATATATATATATATATATATATATATATATATATATATATATATATATATATGTATGTATATTGGATAACTAAACTAGATATTACTGACACAAGTATACTAACAGGCAGTACATTCATTTAGTGTATGTATTCACACAAAAATTTGCAGTCAAATTTAGCAAGTGATCACAGCCTGTAAAACAAGAAGTACTACAAAACAAGTCTCAAAAGTAGTATTAGTAGCAGTAGTAATAGTAGTAGCAGCAGCAGCAGTAGTAGTATGTTGTTGCTGCTCCTGTTTTTGTATTGTTGCAATAATAATGGCATAGTAGTAATAGAAGTGGACGCAGAAGTAGCGGCGACAGCAGCAATAGTGGTAGTAGCATTGAAAATATGTTCTCAAAGATTCCTAATCTATCAACATGATGACAAAGTAAAAGCACCCAAACTTAGATTTTGTCTGTACCTTTCAATTTCCAGCGTTGTTATCAAGTCCCCCACCCCGACATAATGCAAATATTACATACACGCTTTTCCACGGCGTTGTACTTTAAAGTGTCAAATTATTGATTAAATATTCTTCATTTCTAATACGATACAGTGAAAAGATAGACAGGAAACAGAAAGCGTGTACACAGAAGCGTATTACTTATGAAATATTTTAGAACAGTTCTCACCTTGGATTAATAACAATCCACCATTACTTTAACGGACAAAATGCACGCCGCTATGCTAAGGATTGTGGGTAATATATATATATATATATATATATATATATATATATATATATATATATATATATATATATATATATATATATATATATATATATATATATATAAAAGGCAAATGCAAAACATAGACAAGACAAACAAATAAAACACAAAAACCGTTGTGTTTGCAAAACTTCACATGGCTGTTTCTACAGGAATTAAGCCTTTAAATTTATTATGTTGAAAGTGCAATGAATGAATTACCAAATATATAAAATATAAAAAAAGTTATTAGCTCTTTTTTGTACAATTTACCTCTGAAGTTCAGGAAGTGAAAATGACCAAGTGGAGCTAGCACTTTTTTTAAAGGTACACATCTGGAATAAGGCCAAGCTGTATACTCTATAACCCATACTACACCCATCAATCATACACCAAAATAAAGGGAATTAAAGGTTCTTTGAACAATACCTAAGATATACAAGGTCTTTTTTAAATAGCCAGTATAATCAGTGAGGAAACCCGGGGAAATTGTTTTTCTTTAAAGTTCTACCCCTATGCAAAATACGAAACTGTAGAGCGCCACCATAAGTGTTATATCACTGAAAGTGTGGCCAGAGGGGGAGAAATGTTCTGCGACCGGGCTTCTGTACAGCTTCTTTGTCATCCAACCAGATCTATGAAGTTTGATCCTGTTGTGTAGCTTTTCAGTTTCTCCGACATACTGAAGACTACAGATCTTGCATGTGATGAGATAAATTACATTTTCTGCTTTTGCACGTTTTGTTTGGACCATATATGTTTAGTTTTTCTCGGGTCATTGTGCTAGAAAATGTCCTGGTCTCTATCATATGTTGACAGGTTTTGCACCTTTTATCACCACAGGGGACAGATTGACTAGGGTGGTCTTGATTAGTGATTGGCGTTAGCTTCGCCCTGACTAGGATGTCCTTGAGGTTTTTTGGTCTCCCTTCAGTATGTCGGAGAAACTGAAAAGCTACACAAAAGGATCAACTTTCATAGATCTTTATTGAATCTCGTCAGCATGCTGATAAGGTTTGTGTTGACATGTTCCAGCATTGATGTTTGGATGTGCCTTCACCGCGGCTGCGAGTCATCCTAATATGTAATATTGTGGCCCAGCATGGCTTTGTTGTAACCTACCAAAGCGTTTTCCTCTTGGCAGCTGCACATAAATATTTTGCCCATTTTATTGCTTTCCGTAACGTGAAGTATGGCCTTGGCTATATGCCGATACCAGAAGACTCAGATATCAAACGCAGATTTCAGAAGCGCGATTGGGGTCCAGCCCCGGTTCTTTCTGGTTGTCTCTGCTCAGCTTTCAGAAGCCTAGACCAGGTTGTTTCTGTTTGTCTCTGCTCAGCTGGTGATCTATAGTGGCGATCAAACTAGACTTGATTAGCCGGATTGCAATCAGGCGAAAAGGTCTAAGATCGTACCTTTGCAAATACTGTTATGTTTTTCTTTGACACTCGCCATTAATTGTTACACTTTCCGTTCTTAGGATGGCCAAACCGTTCACAGTAGGGGAAGAACTCTCCCATATCTAAAACGCAATCAGGATCTCATGCAGCCATATACAGGCTTACAACATTGTTGACGCTGTGTTCTTTGCGGCTATTCCATAAGCCTCCATGCCATAATTAAAGGCTTGCCCGCCGTTCTCGTCGCTATGTGGTATGCGTACTACGCTAAGTTCGTGGATATCTTTCTCCAAATAAAAAGTACTTGTCAGACAAACTGGTGATTAAATTTTGATGCATGCTAAGTTATTTAATTCAAAATTATAATGTTTCATACTTCTTTTTCTGTAAAGGTTTTAACTCAACCCTTCCGCTTTCTCATTTTACTTCTAATTCATCATCAGTCCATACAAAAATATTTTCTGCCCTGCACATTGTTGCCAAATAAACTTTACAATATTTATTTATGCAACTTTTTCCGCACCTTTCGGTAGGATCTATGTATTCTTTCCTGCCGGCATGTTTGATATACCTCACTGCCATTTTTATAAAAATTATTTTCTTTATGTGAATATTTTCTGTTGACAGACACAAAATTCCATATTTCTTATTTTATGAGTTTTATGGTTGCCTGTTGTTACAACTCAGACCTTTGGCTGCTTTATTGTTTTGTGGCTTGTTGCCTAGTTAATGATGCCATTTTTCCTGTGGTATATAGCAATCCATTTAGGAAACCCAGAAACCTTAATTGAACCGTGGCTTGTATATTAACGCGTGCGAGCCATTTTGTCCCACCTATTTTGTCAACTTTTGGCAAAACCTGCTTTATCGTTACGTCTAGATGGTATTCATTTGATCGCATTTTAATGAAAGCAATGTTTTACTTTGACGAACGCTTTAACGCGGTATTATGAAAAGGTTCCACATTTACCGAACAATAAAAATCATAAAGTTTTCTAAATAGCGATTGTGATTTACCAAACAATGAAAATAAATAGCGATTGTGTTTTCGAAGTCCTTTTCCAAGTACAAACTAATTTTTCATCTTAACCGTACACAAAACTAATACTGGCGATTGTGTTTTCGAAGTCCCGTTTCCAAGTACAAACTAATTATTCATCTTTAACCGTTCACAACACTAATACCACGATTCAGCTTGTGTTCCTTATTAACAGGGTTGCGTGATGCAGGATGGTCTTCAATAACTCAGATGACACGAGTTTTCTTGCATGGGCCTCACACGCAAACCTCGCTAATTGAAATACATCACCTGACACCTAGGCGTGCCAGTTTTTACTCTCGCCCTCGTGTGAATTTTGAACAGTTGCTTCTAATAGATTTACTGTTCGTCCTGCATGTTTTTTTACGAAGTGAAACGTTATTCCCGTCAAAAACGCTCCTGTACACGAAATCGGCATTGTCTTTGTCAGATCTGACGAGTCATGTGGTACTGCATTAAGCGTAAGAAATGAATCGACTGACGTAGCAGTGCAAGACTTAATCTTATAAATACTGCGATGATGTTTTCTTTTCCATTGGGAATTTAAACCGATTTAACGTGTCTTTATATATATGAACCTAATTCAACACAGTTTTGCAAAGTCACTTGCTATATTTTCTTTCAAAAGAAAAGCATATACTTTTGTTTACATTTTAAAGAACTGTTTAGGAGTTTTGTTTTCCTTCAAGTCGATTACCTTACGTTTAGGAACGAAATATGGTACATAGCTTTGTGTCATGTTACCTTCAAGTTTAATTTAATGCTTCTACAAAACGGAAACAAATATGATGTGTATATTGTGTTGGACGGAATTACATATTTCTCAGCATGGAATATGTAGCAAGGTTCGTGTTTCGTGGCAAAAAGCTTTAAATTTAAATCAGTTTGCATTGTACATTTCATTTTAAAATTATTTTAATGTAATTCAAGTTGTTTGTTTTCTGGCAAAAATGAAAAAAATACCAACAAGCTTACCATAGCTGTTCTTAATTATTCAAGCCAATACCTATGTTGGCAGTAGGATATACATATTTGGGATACAAGAAAAGGTTGCACCTATCTATTTACATGACATTACATAAAAGGGTTACCTAGGTATTTACATGATATTACTTAAAGGGTGTACCTAGCTATTTACGCGACATTACATAAAAGGGTTACCTAGGTATTTACAGGACATTACTTAAAGGGTGTACCTAGCTATTTACGCGACATTACATAAAAGGGTACACGTAGGTATTTACAGGACATTATTATAAAAGTGTGCAACATTCAATACGTGTTTGATATCAAAGCACTTTATAAATCATCCTGTTCTTACAAGAGGCCTGGGTATAGTTCATTAGTAGTTACAAGAGGCCTGGGTATACTTCATTAGTAGTTACAAGAAGCCTGGATAAAGTTCATTAGTTAGCAGTGTTATGTAGTAGTCGCAATTACAGTACAATTTCGAAATGTGTAATCAAGCTTTAGAACCCATGACATGGCACATACAATTCGGATTTGCAGAACTAAGAAAGTACATTTTGAGGAAATTCAAGATGCAAAATTGTAAGTATATTTTTGCCATTATTATAGCAGACATGTTGATGCCTGGTCACTTGCAAGCTCCCCTGGCTGTGGGATGACCTGTATCATGTATGGCGTCTATCTCTAGCCTAAATCCGAAACATTGTATGAATAAAGTTAACGCGCAACATTCAGTTGCATTTTTTCCACCAATTTAGTACTTTCACATATAAAATTTTACTTATCTGATAGATATGCCATGAGTATCATTCTCTGTGCTATCTTTATATACCCACGTGAGCACTGATCTTCGACTGAACCATTCCATTAACGAAAAGTTACGAACATTTCTCCTAAATAACTGTTTCAATGATCAGAATGGTATTTTCAATATTGCGTCTCTGACGTTTGTTGTGGACATGGCGAATATCAAGTTCATTCATTTGCTTATTTGAAAGTTTCATTTGTGACTCAGTAAACTCGTCCACGTTGTTCACTTTATCTTTCTACTTTCAAACAGACGAAACAGCTGTTTTAGTTTATTCACAAACAAATCTAATAAAACTGGAACCTAAGATCTACTACATGAGTGTACATGGAATATTTACAAAGTAGTTCCTAATACACTTTACTATTTTCTTCACACGTGTCGTGTCTAGAAGTTCAGTATCGTAGAGTACTGAACGATTCTGACAGAGTCAAGTTAACGGAGAAAAAATGAGTATACAATAAACGCTCTTTCACCTTTTTATATATATATAGTCGTTGGTCATACGTGCGTCATCAGTACATTGTGTCATTCATTTCTAGTAGGACTTATGTCCATAATAATAGCACGCAGAATTGTGACGTTTACGAAGAACTGTGACTTTTACGGTGAAATAGTGCCAATGTGTTATCCCTAAGTGCTATATTTAGACTGCGAACAGTGAAGTGAAACAAAGCAGACGATGTTACGTTTACATGAAAATAATTTCATTAGCAGTAACAAGTAACTGAAATCTCCAGTTCTACGATCCAAACATTTTTAAATGATCATATGAACGTGGTTATAGTGAAATTCTAAATCGAAACAGGTGATCAAACATCAGTGATGAGAGAGACGGTCATATGTGTGTGTGTGTGTGTGTGTGTGTGTGTGTGTGTGTGTGTGTGTGATTTGGATTTTCAACGTAGCTTTAACAATTTTTCAGTCATATCGCTACGATGTCTGCAGTGTGGCAGTTTATAGTGATGTCTAGCACTGGGGCATCATGCCGTAGACATGTGGCATGATGTCCCACCCAGTCACATTATCCTGACACCAGGCCGACCAGTCCTAACACTAACCTCTTAATGCTGAGCGCCAAGCGAGGCAGCTGTTAGTACCATTTTTTAAAGTCTTTGGTATGACTCGGCCGAGGTTCTAACCCACGACCTCCCGCATCCGAGGCGGACGCTCTAACCACTAGGCCACCGGAGCGGTCACTAGAGAGACGGTCATATACTTTGTCGTCTGATATATAAAAGAACCGTAAACAAGCTTCGGCGTATCTATGAATTTTAATACTGCAACACCAATACATGTTTCTCTGAGCACTGTCAACGCTAATACATGTTTCTCTGAACACTGTCAATACATGTTTCTCTGACCGCTGTAAACCCCAAACATGTTTCTCTGAGCACTGTCAACGTCAATACGTGTTTTTCAGAGCACTGTCAGCGCCAATACATATTTCTCAGAGCACTGTCAGCGCCAAAACATGTTTTTCAGAGCACTGTCAACAACAATACATGTTTCTCAGAGTCCAGTAGACGCAAATACATGTTTCTCAGAGTACTGACAAGAGGAAATTAAAATGCTTCGAATTTAAAGGATACACAGTTCCGAAAATGACTACAGTTTCTAAACAAAATCGTAATTGCCGTTTTCAATGGTGCAGTGCTCAACAAAACTCGAATGCTGAGAGAAACTGGTCCAATATAATTTCATTGATGAAATAATGCTAATGTTAGACCAGGATGAGAAGGTTTTTGTGTGTTAGACAAGGATAGGAAGGTATTTCTGTTTCAGACTAGGATATGAAATGTGTGTGTTAGACCAGGATATGAAATGTGTGTGTTAGACCAGGATATGAAATGTGTGTGTTAGACCAGGATAAAAAGGTATTTGTTTGTTAGACAAGGATGAGAAGTAACTTGTCTGTTAGACATATTCAAGATGAAAATAAGTTGGTATCTGCGTGTTAGAGCAGGAACAAATAGTATTTGTATGATTGACCAGGATAAGAATTGTATGTGCTACGCCAGGATAAGAAGGTATTTGTGTATTAGACCAGGATAAGAAATTTGTGTCAGACCAGAATAAGAAGGTATTTGTGTTTTAAACCAGAATAAGAAGGTATATTTGTGTTAGACCACGATAAAGTATTTTTGTGACGACAACCTGATGAGGAATGAAAACTGGAGTTTCTTTGAATGTCATTATCCCCCTAAAAACATTTCGTTTTAGATTGCATCGATTCAGAGTGGTACACGAATATGGGTTGATGTCAAGCAAGTGTTTCGAGATGGAGGGGGGGGGGCTTGAGCATGTATGACTGATAGCAACTGAAAAACGGAACGTCGAGCGCAATATTCAGGCTATTTATTGATCATCTTAATCATCACGCACAAACATTTTTGAAAATATATTTTTGTTTTGTTTTGTTTGGGTTTGTTTAATATTCCACGTACATAGGTAGCCATGGGGCGGAGAGCCATCTCACGGACTACCTTACATTTCATTTTTTAAATATGTCTTGTCTTCTGTGTTAGGGCTTCAAATAGCTAGACTTTGAGCTATTCAAACGGGAAAAGGCACAAGAAAAGTATAGCCTCACGAACGAAAACACTAAAATGTAAGAATGAAAACATTATAAAATGTAAAAAAGAAACAAGTATAAAATGTAAGAAAAAACACTATTAAATGTAAGAAAGAAAAGAGAAAGAAGTGTGAAGCACAAGAGATTAAGAAACAGGAGTATTGTAAGAGTACAAGTATATAATAGGTATATGTATATAATAGGTATATTTATATAATAGGTATATGTATATAATCGGTATATGTATATAATAGGTATATGTATATAATCGGTATATGTATATAATAGGTATATGTATATAATAGGTATATGAATATAATAGGTATATAATAGGTATATGTATATAATAGGTATATGAATATAATAGGTATATGTATATAATAGGTATATGTATATAATAGGTATATAATAGGTATATGTATATGATAGGTATATGAATATAATAGGTGTGCATATAAATCTTATAAAACTAGTTTAAGATGATATGTACAAAAATATAACCATGAGATAATTCAAGATTGTAGATGTATCAAGTGATTTTAATAAATAATATAAAACCTTTCAAACAATAGACAGAAAATGACTATGCTTTACAACTAAATTAATAATAGTTTGACGTTCCAGTTTATTTTTTCATTGGTTAGTTCCATCTAAAAAAAATATCGTTTTATGAAATTTAAAGAAAGGTTCTTTCATGGCGCATATTTATATATGATGCGTCATTAAGATATCAGTTGTATAAAATTAATTACATTGCTTGCTTCTAATTTACCGATAATTATTCATTTAAGTGAAAAGGTATGCAGGAAAATAATGTTGTTTCTAATCCAATGGCTTCAATCATTCTAAAACTGTTTTTCAGTTGCACAGTCCCAATAAAGGTGAATTAATTTTTCAGTTGAATCCATACAAAAAGAACATTTAACATTGTTTGCTATTCCAGTTGTTTCTAGAAAAGTGTTTGTTGCAAGAACTGTATCCAGTAATTTATACTGAAGCTAAATTAGATTAGATTTTATGGCTGGTAAATCCATTTGTGGAAATATAAGTGCAGTATGCGATGTAATGTTTTACACTGAAAAGCATAACATACCAGGTATGCTACTACAGATTGACTTCGAAAAAGCTTTCGATTTTGTGGAATGGAATTTTTTTATTTAAAGCACTCGTTATTTTTCAACTTCAGCAATTCAATTATAAAATGGGTTCAAATATGTTATAGCAATAAAAAATCGTATGTAACTGTTAACTGATATATATCATCTTGGTTTCATACTTATAGAGGATGCAGATAAGGCGATCATCTTGCACCTTATTTGTTTCCACTCTATGCAGATATACTGTCATTAATTATTAAAAAGAATAAAGATATAAATTGTATTAATATAGATGGAAATAAATTTCTAATGTCTCAATATCCAGATGATACAACATTGTTTTTGGAAGTATCTGAGAAAGCTCTTACAATGCACACATGAAAATTCTATGCAAATACCTCCAACCTTAACGTAAACAGAGAAAATAAGAATTGTGATAAAATCCTTTGCGTTATCAAACTTAAATCACATCTTAATAACTTTACAAACTCTTCCAAAACTTTTAATTGAAAAATTAAATAGTTTAATAGACAAGTACTCGTGGAAAGTACTCGTGGAAAGGGTCAGATGAAAAGATAAAAAGAAAAGTAATAAATACAAGTTATAAAGAAGGGGGACTTGCAATGACTGACTTAAAACATTTCAATTGTTCTCTCAAAGTATCCTGGGTCAGAAGAATACTTACGAAATGTGCAAAATGGAGTCAACGAATGTTTCACTGTTTAAATTTTTGAAGGATTTTAACAAGTTTGGTATCAATGATATAGAAAGGAACATAGAAGATGTCAATAATATATTTTCAAGGATGTTTTTATTTCTTATAAGATATGCTCAAAAACGTTTATTCCAAAGACGTTTGCAGATTTTATCATTGAAGCCCTCAAGTATAATGAAAATATTAAGGTAGGTGAGTCTTTATTGTTTTAGCAAACAATGGTTTGAAAAAGGTATATAAGTATTAATCGACATTGTCCAGAGTAATGGACAATTCTTTTCACGGCAAAAAGTAAATGAAATATATAATTGGGCGCTAACTTTCTACAATATGCAGCGGTCCTTAATCCATTGAAGTCATACATGAAACAATTACCGAATCCCCACCAGAAATGTTTGAAAAACCTTAGATTGCAAATAGGACCTTACTTCTTGAAATTATCAAACATTATAGAAATATTTATATTACTTGGCAAAAAACATAGTAATATTAGAAATTAATGTTCTAGTTAAATGGAAAACGCAATTTAATCCACCAAACCACTTGGATTGGACAATGCATTTTACCTTAACATACAAAATTACAAAACACTGAAAATATATATATCAAAGTCATCAGTTATAAACATCAATGAAAATAGATGATCAACAATTTAAAACAAAAATGACAAAACAGGTTGACCGAATTTAAAACTAGAAGTTGTCTTATTAATGTCGTGATGGACATTTGGAATTCAGAAAATCAGGGTCAATGAATGGTCATCTTAGTGACCACTGTATGTCATAAAGTAACGGACCTAAATATGAATTACTTGAACATCTAAATACCATTTATTCGATAACATGATTTAAAATTACAATAAATTAAATATTTTGATTATATTCAGTTACTGTGTTTCCCTTTTCCATGTCATTCGTTCGTACACAATATTCAGTATTAGCTTGCACAAAAATGTTCAGACTGAGTTCACGCCATCGACGACGGCAGATGACACCCATCTTGCTATGTCCAGAATGTTTCGTCGAAGAAGGCGAGGCATTAAATCTTTGGTGTTTATGTTTCGGAAGAGCACACAAACCGTTGTTCTTATGATCGGAACATGTGATAACAGATGCTAAGATTTATGAACCGGAAGGATGGGTAGTATAATTCATTTATTCATGTGATATCAGATGACAAGATTTATGAACCGGAAGGATGGGTAGTATAATTCATTTATTATCTGCTGTATAAATATTGACTGCTATTACAGCTTAACTTCTGAAAACGATCTAATTTGGACTTGTCATGGATATCGTACGTTTACGATTTATGTCCACATTGTCAACTGTATTACTCGCAACTAGACAAGGCCAGATTGCATTGCGCAGAATGACATTCATAAGGACCGAAAAACGATCCCTAAAGTGTCAGAATTTGTCAGTTTTTAAAATTAATCTTAATTGCTGATGAATAATTTGACAAGCAAAATCTTACACTGAGGATATAAATTGCAAGATTATAAATATTATGTATTTTATGAGCGATTTGAAAATCGTTATTAAAAGCTTGCAGTAAATTAATAATGAAAGCAGGAACAAGCATCTGCTCTGATGTTTCAATCATGGGTCGTTGCGCTTTCTGTGTGTGTGTGTGTGTGTGTGTGTGTGGTCATGAACCATCAATAAATTAACAAAGAAACGTAGTTCTTCAGTTTTTGTTTCAGTTCTTGGATGTAATGCTGTATGTTACAATGCCTACATTGCAGCCTGAATTCGTTAAACGCCTGACACAATGCCTCCTTCTTTCACTGCTTGCTTTAAAAATAGTATTTAGACATCGACTCTTTCAGGTGTTATGTATATTTAATTTAATTTTTGTCTGTTAGTTTTAGAGTTTTTTTATTCCATTACATGCTATTGTAATGTAACATTGTTTACTGGACTTGACCTTGTCCAGAAATGAGTTAAGTTCTGTTTGACCTGATTGACTTTTTTTTTTAATTTCATATTTTATTTCATTGATGTAAACAACTACTAATAGCGTCATTATACTCTATGGGTATGAGTTCCTTGACCAAATTATTACGCAAGTAAACATGTTGATTTGGGTCAGGGTTTTGGGGATTCCAAAGTGAATTTTATAGACTATTATGTTTTAAATAAACAAGGCTCATTAAATCATGCTAGAAAGTTATTTTCCATTAGATAATGGTTGTTTTTAGAAAATGCTAATTTGTGACCTGAGGTCAAACAGAGGACTATATCTTGTGACTGTCAAGATTTTACCAGTTGTGTTTTAACATCTAGCACTTTAAGTTCTATTAGATTGTGTCCAGTTTGGGCTGAATTTTATTTTCTTCATATTATTGAATTCAAGTGATTATTTTCTCTAGAAATACAAAAGTGCTATGATAAAATTCTTGGATAAAGACATTCATTGGAATTTATACTGAATTCAAACCTGAAATAATATTTCTGTGATTCAATAAGAGACTGTTGACACACGTCATCGCCTTCAATTTTAAATCTCTTTGGGATTTGAAGTGAATTTTATTCAGGACTTTTATTACTAGGACTTGTGATTTTAATTCTTGGATTATTTTTGGATTTAGTTCGCAAAACCCTAATTTCATTTTTCTCATTTTTTACTTTTTATAGGGAAATAAATTATTTGTTAAATTTTACAAAGCTTGTTGTCTTCACTCTTTTCTGTTACTTATTTTAAGAGCATAGACTCGTAACACAGGCGATTGAACCCGTTCTAGCGTATGACCAACTGTAGGATTGAGGACTTAATAACATGACAAGCAATTTACACAAACGTATGGAACATGACTCTAGCAACACGACGTATATAAACATTAAATTTGTGTGGTAAATACTAGCATATCTTACATGGAGTGTGCCATATGTCTGTGTGATCGATACCAACCTTGAATGTGCCTTATGTATGTGGAGTGTGCTTTATATCCGTGTGATCAATATCAACATGGATTATGCCTTATGTCAGTGTGATCAATACCAACATGGAGTGTGCCTTATGTCAGTGTGATCAATACCAACATGGAGTGTATAATTCGTCTGTGCAACAGTGTTTCATATGTCTGATGTAACAATGATACTATATTCCTATGTTATTCGGTGTGCTCTGGTTTATCAATTTCATTTCACACGACTTCTTGTAAAGTGTTTTAAATGTACGTGGTTTAGGCTCACAAGGATATTAAGAAAATCTGGAAATTTGATTATTTTGTTGTTAATGCTCATTTATTGAAATGCATGCAGTGCTCGCGTTATAACTAGCATTACCCAAGACATATTACAGAGTTTCCTTTTAAACTAGCGTTACCCAAGACATATTACAGAGTTTCCTTTTAAACTAGCATTAGCCAAGACATATTACAGTGCTTTCTTCTAAACAGGCATTACACAAGATATATTACAGTGTTTCCTTTTAAACTAACGTTACCCAATACATATTACAGAGCCTCCTTATAAACTAGCATTACCCAAGATAAATTGTAGTGCTTCCTTTTAAACCAGCATTACCCAAGACATATTATTACAGTTATTCCGTTTTAACTGGTGTTACCCGAGACACATAACAGTGCTTTCTTTTTAATTAGCATTACCCAAGACATTTTACAGTTTTTCCACTAGCATTACCCAAGATATATTACAGAGCTTCCTTTTAAACGAGCATTACCCAAGATATATTACAGTACATCCTTTTAAACGAACATTACCCAAGATATATTACAGTGCTTCCTTTTAAACTAGCATTAGCCAAGATATATTACACTGCTTCCTTTTAAACTAGCGTTAGCCAAGATATATTACAATGCTTCCATTTAAACGAGCATTACCTAAGATATATTACAGTGCTTCCTTTTAAACTAGCATTACCCAAGATATATTACAGTGCTTCCTTTTAAACTAGCGTTAGCCAAGACATATTACAGTGCGATCTTCTAAATAAGCATTACCCAAGACATCATAGTTTTTCCTTTCAAAACAAGCATTACCCAAGACATATTACAGTGTTTCCTTTTAAACTAGCGTTACCCAATACATATTACAGATCCTCCTTATAAACTAGCATTACCCAAGATAAATTACAGTGCTTCCTTTTAAACCAGCATTACCCAAGACATATTGCAGTTATTACGTTTTAACTGGCGTTACCCGAGACATATAACAGTGCTTCCTTTTTAATTAGCATTACCCAAGATAATTTAGTTTTTCCACTAGCCTTACCCAAGATATATTACAGTGCTTCCTTTTAAGCTAGCGTTAGCCAAGATATATTACAGTGCTTCCTTTTAAATTAGCGTTACCCAAGATATAGTACAGTGATCCGTTTAAACTAGCGCTACCCAAGAGACATTGCAGTGCTTCCTATTAAAATATCGTTACCCAAGATATATTACAGTGCTTCCTTTAAAACTAGCATTACGCAAGATATATTACAGTGCTTCCTTTTAAACTAGCATTACCGAATATATATATATATATATGCTGCCGCCGCCATACCGCCTGCTCGCCAGCAACAACCAACCGCCATATATATATATATATATATTACAGTGCTTTCTTTTAATCTAGCATTACCCAAGACATATTACAGTATTCCTCTAAAACTAGCATTACCCAAAACATATAGCAGTGATTCCATTTAAACTAGCATTACTCAAGACATATTATAGTGTTTCCTTTAAAACTAGCATTACCCAAGACATATTATAGTGTTCTATTAAAACTATCATTACCCAAGACATATTGTAGTGATTCCATTTAAACCTAGCATTACCCAAGACATATTACAGTGTTTCCATTAACTCTAGCATTACCCAAGACATATTACAGTGATTCTATTTAAAACTAGCATTACACAAGACGTATTACAGTGTTACCATTTAAAACTAGCATTACCCAAGACATATTACAGTGATTCCATTTAAGCTATAATTACTCAAGACATATATAGTGTTTCCTTTAAAACTAGCATTACCCAAGACATATCACAGTGTTTCCATTTAAAACTAGCATTACCCAAAACATATTACAGTGATTCCAATTAGACTATAATTACTCAAGACATAAATAGTGTTTCCTTTAAAACTAGCATTACCCAAGACATATTACAGTGTTTCCATTTAAAACTAGCATTACCCAAGGCATATTACAGTGATTCCATTTAGACTATAATTACTCAAGATATATATAGTGTTTCCTTTAAAACTAGCATTACCCAAGACATATTACAGTGTTGCCATTTAAAATTAGCATTACCCAAAACATATTACAGTGATTCCATTTAGACTATAATTACTCAAGACGTATATAGTGTTTCCTTTAAAACTAGCATTACCCAAGACATATCACAGTGTTTCCATTAACACTAGCATTACCCAAGACATATTACAGTGCTTCCTTTTGACTAGCATTACCCAAGACATATTACAGTGTTTCCATTTTTAGTAGCATTATATAAGACATATTACAGTCCTTCATTTTAAACCAGCATTAAGCAACAAATATTACAGTGCCAAGGGTAAGAATCTAAGGTTTACCATTAACAATCTATAATCAAATATAAATATAATGCATTCGTACAATCGCATGAGACACAATTTAACATTTTAAAGAAACAATTAACATTTATTGTCTTTTTATGTCTCTCTGAAGTCTTTTAGGCAGGTAGAAAGCGTTTGAATATATATTTGCGTTTGAATGCTGGAACGCGCCAGCATGAACAGCATGTTCTCCATTCTCAGCGAGAGGCGCCTCCGCTGGCTCGGCCACGTCAAGAGAATGGACCCAGGCCGCATTCCCAAGGACCTGCTCTACGGCGAGATAGAAGAAGGCCCACGACTGACTAGACGGCCACGTCTGCGTTACAAAGACGGCCAACATCAACGTCAACGACTGGGAGAGCTGTGCTGACGACCGCTCCGCCTGGCGCCTTGCTGTCAGACAGAGCGTTCAGAACGCCGAGGAAACGAGAAACACAAACCTCGCTGCAAAGAGAGCCATAAGGAAACAACAGCCTCAACAAGTATCGACGTTCACCTGCAGCAAGTGCAACAGAGACTGTCACTCTAGGGTCGGACTCTTCAGCCACTCGCGAAGGCGCAGATAGGACGCCACACCGGAAGCTAAACCATCGTCTCCAGAAGACGGACGGATGCCGAAGAATATATATATATATATATATATATATATATATATATATATATATATATATATATA